>JAECUM010014424.1:0-50795 GCA_016617855.1 Megalonaias nervosa
TTTGACCCCAAAACCTTAGGGGGGGTCGTCTTCACCTTGCATCATTTTTGACTAAGTCACAGAGCAGCTATTTACGAGATCTTGAGAGCTCTCGCCGGGCCGCTATGGGAGGGCGGAGGTTACGTGGGGGGGGGGAAGTACGTTAACAAATGCGAGTGAGGGGTCGCCAAAAACGACGAAGTGTTATATAAGTGTAGAGCTTAGGTGTGGTCATAACTAGGTGATAAAGGAAGTTGGTGGGAAGCTAGACAGCAGCATTGGCATTTATACACACCCGACGACATAAAGAAGCTATCCGACTCTTCACATTTTGTAAATGCATAGCAGGCACCACTGCCACTCACCGCATATGCAATATATGTACAGGGGGTATCAATCCGACAAGTTGCGGCGCACAGAACAAAAGTCAGGAAGAAAGTCAACAAAGATCCTTAGCGAGCTGTATATCAAAGTTCACCCCAGCCACAAGTCACGCAAAGTTTCAAAAGCCTCTATTAGAGTCGCTTTAAGGCCAGAGAATATGCTAGACACACCCAAGTGATGATCACAGATTATATTTAGAGAAATGCAAGGTACTATAGCATACGTAGCAATACATAGTAGTGATGTCTGCGAGAGCTGTTCCAGTCAGGAACGACTAGCGACAATTTTTCATTTAGAGTTTTGTAATGAATTAATGAACACCATAGCCGTGCAACACGGTCAAATATGTATAACACAGAGAGAACGAGGTCCCTGGTATTGGAGTGTCTTATAACCGACAGCAAATATGATATGATCGAATCAGTAATCACGGCCAGAGAAAGGCAGCCAACACCCAGGGATCAAAACGGGCGACCCACACGGGCACCCAGGTGCCAACTGTGAACACCGGCTATCAGGCAGCCACCCACACCAGCCCCACGGAGGCTTGATCAAGCTACATCATCCAAATCGGCCAGACGACGAACCACGCAGATAAGTCAACATGATGGTTAAGGAGGACAAAATACCCCCACACCCTATCCCAGCACAAAGATCTTCTAGAATACAAACCTAGCCGCCACCTCTCATACAAAAAGAGAGTTCATCCTAATATTCTTTTCAAGGCCCATTACGGTATCGATCCCGCTATGCTATCGTTTCAACCCGCTACACTTGAGAACACGCCGCTACGAAGTCCGTTTGTGCCGCCATGCCTGTAATGTTCCAGGCTATCTTTAGGAAACTATCTGTTAAATAAATATCTTGTCACCATTTTCAAAGCCCTATTAGTCAAAATGACGCCTGTTTTTGCCTCGGCTTGGGTAATTAAGATTATCCTGGATAAATGCCTTTTTACTTTGCCATTATATTTTTTACCTAGCGTGTCCAACTACCGGTACACGGCCATGACCTTTGATGCGGGTTTCGTCATATGTTTTTAATGTAACAAGTGAACACAGCCTGGATAGGTTTATAGGCAGAAGCCCAGGCTTGCGACTAATGAGGTGTGAATTTCTAGAGCTGTACATTTCACAGTACCGCCTGTTTCGAGGACACGTTCATATTTCGATGCCAAAGTGGATTTGCAAACAGTAAGACATAAATGTAGAAACCCAGGACGTAGATGCTTTGGTTGGGGCCGTCCTATCTTCCTTTTACCACATAATTACGCTCACTGAGTTATCAAATACAGCAGGCATCAGGGAACGCCATACTTTTTTCAATCTTAAGTTTAATATGAAGTCATCAGACAAAATAATTATGTTTAAGAACCGCAACCCCATCATCACTTCCAACATCATTGAATAAGATTACTGGCTCTACCCCACATGCGCCTCGGAAAAGATATGGACATGACCGTTATTTAATCTGTTGCTTCTTACTGAAGACAAAAAGCAGTAGTACGAATGAATCAACAAACGTTCCTGTCTCGCCACACGGCTAAAAAAAAAAAAAAAAAAAAAAAAAAAACACGTTTGCTACCGATGCCTCCATGCCTTCTACCGATCAGACCTTCTCAAAGAACATGTTAAAGACTGTTGTAGTATAGCCTCAAAGCATTAAAGGACCTTCCTTCCAGAGTCCGGAAAGAATAAGCTAAACTTTAAGCACCTCTTTCATCAGATACAGTGGCAGACGTTATTTATGCTGATCTTAAGATTCTTAATCTGCCTGTAAAAAGGGAAGAGGTTTGTTCTAACAGGAGCGATACCTATATAATTTCCAGTCAACCTATATAGCCCAGCGATGTGACGGAAAAACCACCCCCACCCCAACTACACAGATACCTACAGAGGAAATGACACTGTATGCAGGCTTATCAAAAGTCTAGAGGATGAGCGGGTAGACATTCGCGAGACATTAGCCAACCCACGACTTTTACTTATAACACCATCCAACACCAATACTTTTAAAGAGGCTAAAATGTGTCATATCTGCTGAAAGTATCTAGGTGACGACCGGGTGTGAGACCATTGACATATCACTGGTCAATACAGACGGGTCTCCCATAGTAGCTGCAACCTTAAGCTATAACTAAGTACGGCAAAAGTAAAGTATCTGCGAAACTACGAAGAAATCTCTGCTGATAACAGCGCTGGGAATAGCGTCAAAGGCAGACACTAACACTATCCCCAACATCATGGAAACGTAAATGACCCTTTCCCCATGTCAGCTCCAGTTCATATTCAGTTGTCAGTTCCTACCATATAGCCTGATAAAGTTGGCTGATAGCCTTCCTCACGATGCCTTCTACATAACCCGCTGGATACCAAATACGACTTACCCCTTCTGCCCGCCAAGGGTGTCCATCCGTACTATTATATAGACCGCTGGAACCAGTTTCATAAAACGCAGCTATCCCTCCCGATCCCCGCCTAATACTGCAGCTTGCGAGTAGAGGGCCACCAGAGCCACCGGCATGAAACGAATTTCCTCTATCTGCTCACTCGACAGGCACTCTTAAGACATGGCGTAGAACTTGAGAATGAGCTACGTCCAGTTGACTCACCGGAAGTTTCTGCTGGTGAAAAGATCCATTCGAAGCTGTTAGATATCATCCGATAAGATCTGCAACTCTTCTCACACGAACCCACTGCGAGGTGGTCACCCAACCATCGGCGGACTTATCTAAGTGACACATGACGTACTGACCTGGGAATTCTCATCGGTTGTGTATAACGTCGTAGCCAGCGAGCACAAAAAAATTGGTAACGCGGAAGGTCTAGTCACACACCTCCCAGTACCGTAGATGGCGTCGACGGGTCTACAGCTAATAAGCAGGGAACCTCTCCAATCAGAGCAGCCAGGACAGCGACCCAAGTAGCTTCACGCTGCGCATCAAGAACCCTTTATCACAAAGCGACAGTTTCTGCGCGTACTGGTGTCGCAACATCCGCTTGGTCAGGATTCAATTATAAACATAGGCCAAGTGGAAGTCTGTCTCTCGACACACCTTAAAGAGTTCAGGAGCTACGACACGCCATCGATAAACTACCGCCACCCACGCAGGTACAGCCATTTCAGTGGAAACCTCGGAAGCCTCCTTGCTCGTCAGGGACTCGGCCGCCGTATCGTGGCTGGCAGCGTCCTCTACGATCTGGGCGTACTTGTACTTGCATCGTCGAATATTATCGTCCAGCAGGAACAAGATGTCGGTCTTTTTTATGGCTGCCGACGCTATCTAATAATCCTGGAGGGTGTAGTAGACAGACGCATGATGCGCCTCCATCTCTCTAACCTGATGGGACTGCCTTCAGTTGGCTGCGCGCCCTCTGAGCACGAGTTTGATATTCATCCCGCTCGTAACGAGCAGGCATTTAGATCGTGGGCCAGGTTCACTTAGGCCTTGTGCCCATTGCGCCTGTCGTTAATGTATGATTAGGATAGGTTGTGTCGGGAACAATCTAGAAAAGTTCGCACAGTATCGCTCGCCTATTAAACAGCCTGTAGTTTCTCAAGCACACGATAGGTTGTGCAAAGAGTCGTTTGCTTTATGTTTCGATTTTTCACAAAGGTAGCATGCACCATGCCCGTTTATTGTGGTAGTATGCTTTAAATAACACTATGGTAAAAAGATTGGGGGGTGAGGGATTCGAATTTATGAATGTATCATTTTGACAGTAGCTCCCACACAAAAGATCTTACTAGTTTGAAATTAAGTAATGGTCTCGAATAGGGCCTGATTAAAGGCGGCGTAAATGGAACAGGCACTCCACAACGCAGTGAAATGGTAGGGATTTTTATGTTCTTTTTTTTTCTTTTTTTTTTCTTTGGCGGGGATGGGGTGTTGATCCAGGGCCTTGTACAACCCTAATCAGGCTTTGGTACCGAAAGGTTCCCGTACTCGTTCATGAGATGATAGTAAATTAATACGTAGTCTCGCAATGTTCTCATATCCGTCTACATGACACTAATCAAATATTCAAGTGGTATCACTCACAAGTGCACATAGAGAGGGTACATCAAAATAAATCCTAACCCACGGTTTCGAAACCTACATTTCTAAATACAGGGAAGGCTCCTAAAGAACCTAGTATGTAATTTATGTGAAATTTCCAAATGGTCTCGCGCTCAATTCTTTTATTTGTGATCCTTTCATGTTGAATACACTGATAAAAACGAGAGCTATATGCATCGTTTCAGTGCGTTTTAGACAGTGGTTTTGCACACCTTTGCCTCGTTGTATATCTCTTCCTAGCACTAGAAGCATTGGCGAGGATGCTACAACTCGAGAGTGTGAAATGGGAATATTGTATGCGTTTCATCATGATTGTATTTAAGGAACAGATTACAAAGAAACAATAAGACTCCTGAGGCTATTACGCTCTCTGCTACTAAAACTACAACCACTATAACAACTGCTACTACCAATACTACTAATACTACTGATTCCAAAATCACCACCACTACTACAATAATTGCTATTACTGTTGTACAAATGCTACTACTTCTCCAATTAATAATACAACATTAACAAGAAGTACCGCTGCAGGTACTACTGCTACTACTACTACTACTACGGATATACACAAATCCGATGGCACCCTTTTAATGACTTTGAGGAATCCATGCATTATTTAAATGGGGAGTCTGCAAACAATCTATAATTAGAAAATATTACTCAGTTACCAATAATATATGTGAACTACAGTGTGTATGCACTCTGTATAAGCTTTATTGATTTGAGACGGTATACATGTAAAAGTTAGTGTATGTTTAACATATAGGTTGATCCGAAAACGACGTTTCTTGGGTAGTTCATGTTTCATTTACACAAATATTTACTTTTGTGTACAACCCGTCATATATGTGTCTATCTGTGCTTCTGTATAGAATTATACAGAATATTAACAGAAAACCCTTAGTGCTATGAAAGATCCATTGCTTAGCTCCAGGGTCGGTATTTACCTTGTGCACAGGTCAAACAATATCCTCTTTGTTATCTGTTAAATGTTCGTGCAACCCACTTGAATAATAAAAAATGCAGTAATATGGCCTGAAATTTCTGTCTGATGTTCCCAGTAAGGGTTTAGAAAAGCATTCAGTACCTATACAATCAGATACTCATTCGGTTTCTGAAATCTACGTTAGCTTATTTGTTTTGAAATTTTCATACGTTTGGGTGTTCGGTTATAAGTGTATGTTTTTGCAGCAGAAGATACAAACTAATCTCTTGTCAAGATATTGAAAGTAGAAGTTTCAATGTTCGACGGTGCAGACAGGAAAATAAGTATATGGTACTGACCTTGTGGCGCAGCAATACAGCTAATTAGGCGGCATATGCTTTATATTACTGAATAGAACACACAAAGAAATTGATAAAATTGACGTAACATTTATTTTAGCCTTTGATAGAAATATACACTCAATGCAACCAATGACAACACTTGATCACAGATCCATGTTTAGGTAGAGATACATATCAGAAAATTGCAGGGGGTTGAGTGGCGCTCCACGCGTTTAACTCACTAATATGGACCGAACACATATGTCTAGCTATCTCTCAGATACATATTGTTACGTATCGGCTCGTTTAAAGTAACACAAAGAAAAGAGTGACTACAACAGGCTTTGTAAATTTTAACCAAAATAATTTATTTCTCTAGAAAACACAGTGAAAAGGTAAAAATATGAAACAAGACTTACGATTTACGAAGAAGATCCAAACATTTGTCCTAAAATTGTGAAAAACACATAAGTCCTGTGAATAAACAGTTCTAAATTGAAGTCTGAATCTCAATTCCGTTCCAAGATGGCGGATGATGATGTCAGACGAAGGTTTTACACAAGTGTCCAGAATTTTCACTGTGAATCTCAATTTGTATTGTTCTGTTCCAATTTAGAATTAATTTCAGCAAATGTCTTTGTCCAAAGCCAGTTGTGTAGTTCTCCAGGGAAAATAATTATTATTTAGAAGATAGATGAAGTGCAGTTATCATCAACAACAAAACACATGCCGTTCTACACAGACGTACGAACGAACAACTCTTTCCAGCACAAAAGAATACCTTCTTCTTAAGGTATTTAGAAACTCTATAAGATGTTACGATGTTACTCTCTAAGATGTTAAAATATGACTCTAGACTAGTTCGCAGGTACCTGAGTATTTTAAAGCAAACTCATACGTCATTTCATGTACAAGCACGAAGAAATCATGGAGATTTCGAAATATCGCGAACGTAGTATAGAATGTCAACAAGTATTCTTAGTAATGACCGTGGTCACAACCAATCATTTACATAGCTATTTCCGACTGTTTACTTAGTATCACAAAACCGTCATGCAAAAATCGTGCTTACGCGAGTCACATTTACGTTCTAAATAAACACGATGTTTTTAACAAAATATCAGACCCTGCGAACATAATCATCATCACAATAATAATATTTAATGATATAAAAATGAAATAAAAATGAAATAGAAACAATTAGTAAGAATTCAAATTTTAGCACACATGTAATTTAACTACAGGGTCGTAACAATATATATATATATATATATATATATATATATATATATATATATATATATATATATATACATATATATATATATATATATATATATATATATATATTGTGACGACATCACCGGCATTCGACCAAACAAACACTGCTATCTGACTCATTGGTGTATGTGATGGATTCTATTTTCGATCCTTCTCGACTGCTATTTTTGTTTTGAAACTCCATATTTATACCAATGACATGTTGAAATGTATTCCCAAGATTTTTCCAGATTCATTTTGAGGAATTTTTTGATGACAAAATTAGACTCTTCTAATGCAAGATGAAGGATAAGACCTGAATAAATCAGACGTTTTCACCTACCGGATACGGGCGTCAGGCCTGTTCTATCCCTTATGATGAAATTATATATAAATGTGAAGAAACAGACGGTGAAACATCGCCACTTCGACATGTTATATGGTTAGATCCTCCTGATGGGAACTGGTACAACGAACGCTCTACCATGGATGCCAGTTACCTCCATAGTGATTCACACGTTTACAGTCCTACAAATGTAATAGACCATGCTGCAAATCCCAACCTGCATACAAGGAGAGACACTACTTTATGATCACATGCGACCACCATACGTCAAACGGATTCAGGGTTCACCCATGATGTTGTATTGGGCATGTGCCGTCATGCGCAACAACCCCCTTCAGAAACCAGATGCATCTGACCAACCACACGCGAGCCCATCATCATTTAATGCTGCTTCGCCAGGCGATGCTGCTGCTGATGTTTCTTAATACTAGCACGCCGAACAACCAGGTATGACATAATTGGCCAAATATCTGGTTCGCCTGTATTCGTCAACACAGTATACTCCTCAAGTTTGACGACCGTATCGAAAACTACAGAGGATGATTTTCTATATCTGTAAACGCCCTAAGATACTTGATCTTTGCTGCAAATGAGGAATTCGCTCTTTTGGCACACTGGGTGGAAAATGGGTCTTCATATCATATCAAGATGATCAGGTCAGCACATGTGAGTAACCATCCAACAGGACTGAAAGAGTATGACATAGGTTAGATCAATGTCATGGCCGCCCAGAGGTCGTCGAGAACTCACTCCTCTAGGCACTTAAGATTATTCCTAACAAATACAGTCAAAAGCCTGACATTTCGGTGATCTGTGATTGGAACTCAATTTGGACAAGGCGTTTCCAAGCCTACCAGGTGTCAATTATTTAGGCACCGTTCGTTGAGTAAACCCATTGTTGAGAAAGTGCCACAAGATTTAGAAATGGATCTCACAAAGCGAATATATAAAGAGGATAATAACGTCGCATCCCCACAGATTTCATCCTTTTCAATCTTTTGTCGCCATCTAGAAAATTAAAGACCAAAGATTCGGTTTCAGTGCATCGTGTGCATTAAGTTTAAATGCATCGAAGTCTGGAAAACCAGTTGTGAGATTTAGTAGCACAAAACACCTCTCTGTACAAAAGACAGAATTGTTTTCCACTACGTTCACACCTTTTACCCATACAACCAGTGCAAGTGGCATGGTGGTGAATCCCCCAAAAGAATGCAGTTGTAATCAATTTTCTTCTTCCAGAAGAGAATGAATTTGACTTCTCTTTGGATGATTTCATATCATCACTGGAAGAAGTTTTGCCTTCAACGGTAGTAATTCCTTCACCTTCTCCATCGCTACCATCGGTGAATGATTTCAAAAGGAAACAGAAGGACTAATTAGAGAGCTTTCTGCAATGACAGAAAGAAGCAGGATATGTATACAATCAAGAACAGGAAGAAGAGCAAATCAGAAAGCGAAAAGAAGAGAAGAGAGCAATTTGAATTAGAATGGCAGAAGGAAGGGCGTTGGAACAAAACGGTAAATTTCTTGCAGGACATTTTGAAGGAGTTTAAGTACATGAAATTAATGTATCAGCCTTCGTTAGCTCAACCCATGAAAATGAGACCTGCACGTGTCAAGATTTCTAAACCTTCTATCACTCTATCCACTCTCACCGCATTTAGGTGGCCTGCAAAGTGGGCAGTTACTATTACCACTAACAAAGCAGCATCACAGTAAACAGGATTAGTAGGATCTGACCATGGAAAAGGAATAAGAAAATTGAAGATGATGTTCAGTCTATAAATTCTTTGGTGATTGTAAAAAAAAAAATCCCACCAACGGTCCTATTCAGGGCAATTCACATCTTTTACAAAAGAGAATACCCAGTGATTGCTAAATCAAGAAAAATTTAAATCTTTTTCCCCATGATTCAATCGAAACCTTCTGTGAGCTTGCCTAAGTATTTTAAGTAAAACGAAATACAAAAACAAATTAAGACAAAGAAAAACGTTTCATTTTCTTTGTTATTTTCTCTTGAAATCAGAATCACAGTGAAATTTCATAACAGCCACAAGAATCCATTTCCTTTCTTTTTTCAAAGTCTGTAGTTTTTTCTTCACGGTATAGGTTATAACTCTTCTACGTCTTCTAGTTGTCTTGCCTTATTGCATTTCTTGACGGGTATGGTTTCTACTGTCTCTTTGTTGTTGATACACTCTAAAGACCAACTGCAATTTTCCTGATGGTGATAACAAGTGTATTAACTTTCGTCCCTTATCCCGTCTTTCCATCTCGTTGACGTTGTGGACATTCTGAATTCCAATGTCCTTTCTCCTGACAGACATAACAAGAATCTTGACTTTTATCTGGAGTGGAATAGTCTGTTTTCTTTTTTTTAAGTACACATTCGAATGGTTTTCTCTGTGCATCTTGGGCGAAAAAGGACGATCTGTTTCGACTCTTCTGTCTTCTTTACAATCTTAAAACTGAACGAATATATGCTCTTAGTGCGAGAAGCTATCTCGATATCTATAGCCAGACAGCGTGTCAAATCCAATTTACGAGTTAAGATGAAACGGTTACACTTTGCTGAGAAGATAACAAAAGAAGAAGCCAAGAGGCGAAGACGACTATCCGTGTGGCCTCAAACGCTAAATGGAGTGTTAAGTGCATGCCGGTGATTTCGAAGATCACATTAGTGAGCTCGAAGCAACACAAATCTACATCTTCCACAAGACAGAGAGTATCAAGATCCACTACAAACGAAAGTAGTTCCATGCCTCCTGAAGATTATTTTCAAATTCCAGAGTCCCAAGAAGTGACTCTAGAAAATTTAGAACTACCGCTTAATCGTAGATACATTCATTGCAACGACAATGTCAAATTAAACATTACAATCATTGGAGATTCTTCATCTATGATTACAGCTTCAAGTTTCCTGTTAAATCGAATTTAGAACACCGGCAGAATTAAAACCATCAAAAGTCATCAGTAAAAATTAACTTTTTCGACAAGGCAATAATGAGTTTAACGTGAACGATACCAAAAACTCTTAACATGACCCATATAGCACATTCCAGACGCAACGGACGTTTACAAGTGTTATTGTTGAACGATATTTGCAATACAAAAGGCAATATCGTCCAAACAGACAACCCCAAAAACCAGATGTGCTTAGTTCGGGCAATCATCACCGGTCGAACTGATGCCGAGAAGAATGTTACCGTAGAATGGAAAAGATGATGGGCATGTATTAAAAATCTGACAGACCTTATACACGAATAGAAGCAGAACTCCTTTTAAAACAACCAAGAATTTGACTCCCAACGGGATTAAGACTTAAAAAAAGACAATCACAAGAAAAAAAGTGAATATGATTCTTTTAGAGTTCGAATGTACGCAGAAAACTCGTATTGGCATCCTTGATTTCTGCGTAGCTTGTCATGCTTGTGAGAGGTGTATTATATTTTCACTCTCGCAAATGTAGTAAGATTCCGTGGAATACATGAAAAAAAAAATCTGTAGGCTGTTGTACTCTAATCGATTTTGCAGAATATATTTTAAACCCTACCGAAGACATTTCTAGCGAGGAAGACAAACTTTTAGTGAGTTTGATCGATATGCTACAGTCATGGTTGCCAATTTGTTGTGATACGACGGACAATTGCTTTTGAAATATTATTAAGAACAAGGCACCGAATGTCCCACAGTCACTACGAATGGAACCAAATTGATCTACATGAGAGTGAGACAAGTACAGTTTAAAAACTGCATAAGTTGTTTGGACATACCTTTGAGTAAAATGCCTAAAAGTTTTGGAATCACAGAAATGGCCAAATGTTATATCTAACTCTTTCAATACCGACGCGAATCAGAACGCTATTATTCCTCATTTGTCTGACATTATTCTGCTACTAACCTTGCCGTACGCATATAAAACACCCTACGCTATAGACAAATGAAACGCATTTGTTGGACGACGTGAAATGGTCTCAAGAAGATATCGTATACATCGGTATCTGTACCTTGTACCCTTGGTTGTTCAAATATGCTCGATTTACTAAAGGGCACCTTGAATTGTTGGCACAACACAACGACGTGGAACACAATCATTAATAGGAAGGTTTGATCCAAACCAAATTGTTATCCGCCACATCATTGCTAAGGAAAATTGATATTTCCTGTATACCACATGTGCGTGAGTTTCTAGTTGTTTCGTGTCAGCTGCTATATGTATACTAAATTTCGTACTTTCCTATTTTTCTAGCTACCTCAATGAATTTCTCAGCCTGAAACAACAATATAGTGGCTATCCGTATTAGTGTCACGCCTGGAAAAGAACGAAAGAAGGCGATCGTTTGCTATAGTCTTGTTAAATTGTTTGTGCAGAAAATTGACGTTACGTCCGCAGTTACCCAAGACGGAATACTTGGCAGATCCAAACCGCTATTTTCAACTGGTGGACGAAAGACGAAACCTCATAAAACAGGCGGAAATCCTCCATGAAGATTTGATCTTGATATACGCGAGAAAGCGACAGAATTTGCATCTCCGACACCAGTACGTGACAGGCAATGCACGTTTAAACTTGTTTGCGAGTCCTTTACTTTGGCATCAACAGGTGAATGTACATTCATTGCCCTCATAGCCGTCACCTAAAACTCGAGGGCACCGTTTAGGTGCATGGACTAACAAACACCCAGAAGACATTATTATAAGATTTCCTAGAGGTGGCCCTACCAATATAGAGACCGACATGTAGACATTTATACCACGTGCAAAGTCAAAGGCCTGACCGTGAACTATATATCGATTCATGTAGTCAACTTTGATGGCTTGAAAGCTTTACAATCAATGCAAGACCAAGACGGTTTCGCGAGAACATTGGATCCACGCAAAATTGTACATTTAAAAAAAACACCAAATCATCAACTGATCTATAGAAAAAAATTGTGGGTCAGAAAGGAGTGCGACTTCCAGACCATAACACTTTACCGTACGGACACGCTGAGCTCAAGTACAAAACATGTGAACTTTGCAAGACAAACACTTTACTACGAACATAAACGCTGATCTAGAAAGATGATAAATAATTCAGTACAACAACTGAGTGATGGACCCACTATAAACTCCAAGTTCAATTATGAAATCGAATGCGATGCTGTGCCTTCCACATAGAGTGATGACGTACTCTGCGACATCAGCAATGTAGCACGACCTTACTGCTCCTCTACTAATATTGAAACAGATTCCGTTCGTGCTCAAGTCTCATCATCCGAGCAGGCAGATAGCCGCTAGGACGATTAAGGAGACCATATTAGCTATATCTCCAATCCCAGCAAGACGATCTCCCATCATACATAAAAGCCGCCGCTTCAAATACAATAGGAGAGTTTATCCCAAATTAGTTCTCCAGGGTTTTTAACGGTATCGGTAAAGCTGGGCTATAATTATTTCAAGCTGCTACGATTTAGAACACGGCAGTAAACTATTTGCTTGTGCCGCTACGCATCTATGTTTCCAGATATCCTTAGGAATTTAATCTGTTGAATAAACATCCTGTCACATAAGACAAAGCCCTATTACTCAAAATGACGCCAGTTTTAATTTTAAGCATGGGTATTTAATTATGATGATCCATACACGACTATAACCCTTGATGCCAGCATTGTCATTGTCTGTATATATATATATATATATATATATATATATATATATATATATATATATATATATATATTACGACTCTATTGTCTTAAGATACAATAGAAAAATGTGAGAAGCAGGAAGCTTTACAAAAATTCAACAAATAATTCATTTCTCTAGAATGGAAAGTGAAACATGAAAAAAGAACTTACGCTATTGCAAACAAAATCGCAAATAATCATAGAATTTCGAACACAAGTCGTAATGATTAAAGTTCTGAATAAACTTTAGTGATATTCCAAAATAAATCCAACGCTGGAAGTGTTGATGTCCCCGTGATGTCCAGTATCGTGGTGACGTGCCAACAGCCTATTGTAGAATCACAATAATACAGTCTAAAATATATATTCTTATCTGAAATTTTATTACACATCCCAGCATATATTTCCAAGAATGTTATTTGTGAGCACTTTGTATTCCAGAGAAGAATACCTAAAATTAAAAAAATTATTTGAATAAATAAATTCCAGCCCAAATGAAACACCTGATACAACACTGATACAACAATAATGCAACTGATTCTGCTCCGATCAAACAGCGCGAATAAATAATTTTTCTAGTAACAAGATTTTATACTCCTCTATCTGACATAGGTCACGCTTAGCATTTTATAAAAAAGGATTACATAATGGAATCAATCATTCTGGAAGGTTCCAAATGTTTACAAGATAAACTCTTGGTGATAATTAGAAAATTTATTACAAAATTATAATAAAGTACATAGCAAACACAATGTTTTTGAATCAGACAGGAGATAAATATGTTTACTTCTATTAATAATGATCATAATATTAAATCCATACTCAAAGAGAAAATATGAGCTATATATTAGTTGTTTACAGAAGTAAAAAATCAATGATTTAGGTCGGGTAGAAAATGGACATGATTTTGTACAAGGTCAAGTCCGAAATACAATTATCCATACCATATAATGAAATTTAAAAAAGTAACAAACAAACAATGCAAATTACAAATATCCATGCAGAAGTGACACTGATGGCTGACGACTTCGAAAGGATATTGCTGCGCCTATAGATACAAGCGAACATGACATAGATGCGTTTTTACGGTGTTACGTATATGTAATTAAATTACATGTGTGATAGTATTATATTTTTTATTTTATTTTTATTTCATTACATGTAGCAGCAGGGAGAGTGAACAGACCACTTGGATTCCATGTATATTTGTCTAGATTGTAAAGATTCAAATATTCTTACAAGCTAGATAGTGGAAGGGTGAATTTCTACCCCTTGAATTTCACGCATTTCTATCCAATCAATAAAGTAAAAATATCTTTCGTGTTTTCGTATATTTATAATCCAAATGTAGGGTTCACTCTCCCTGCTGCTCTGTTCTTGTTAAATTTGTTTGGTATACATGAAACTCAGATGTAATGCTTATTTTCCCGCTACAACAATTTAACAGATAAATGTATTATAATGAATCACTGTATGTGGTTATTAAAGACTTCTGCAGTTTGCAGTAAGCGATGCCGTGGAGATTATTGTGCAAAACATAATCAACTTGTTAAAAATCTCCTGGATTACATCGTTGTATTGGATGTGGATTAGCATCACGTGCTGTTATTTGTGCAAAGTGTGGTGGTAACAATGCGCTGTGCATTAATATATCATTATCGAAATCGAATTCCACGACGGGGTTTTATCAGGGATAATCCACCAACAGCACGGGAGTATCTACATAACCACATTAAAATACTTCCTGCCGTGATCGATCTTGAAGAAGATCAAAAAATAATAGCGCAACGAGAAGAACAAGAAAAACATGAACGAGAAAAATGTCTCGCTGAAGAAGAACAGCAAGAAATAAAAAGGCTCAGTAAAAAACTAAGATTGTCGCCTGAGAAGGTTATTGAGCTGCAAAAACAGCCTCATCGTATCCATCGTCGATATAGTCAAGGATAAATAGTTATTTTGTTATCCTGATGCTTGTTTTGTAAATCAGATATAATAATATATTAGACAAATAAATATATATAATAAAATGGCTCTTTATGAATATCAATCACAGCCAGGAAATCCTTATACCAAGAAAATATATGAGCGAAGAGGAGATGGTGAAGTTTTCCCTATTACTAAAGTATATGTATTTAACTTAATCAACAAGACGATGTTCAAGTTTGATTCAATATATTTTGCATCGCTCGGCTTACAAGTGGACAGGAATAAAATTGTTTCAAACAAATGTATTTATAAACCAGACGGTACGTTCTGGGTGTGTTATAAAATAAATGATCAATATGAGGAAAACTTAAAAAGTTGGATGAACGATCCTGAAACTGATGTTTATACTCATATAGTTAATAACCTACCTAAAAGAGAAAAATTAAAAATCGTGAAACAAATAAATAAATACGCTTTTAACGAAAGGATTCTCAAATATCAGTCATTGAAAGAACTTTATGAAAAATGCCCCCTCAAACAGATACAATGATTATTTCGTCATTCTGCTGTTTCTATCAAACATTATGAATGAGATAAAAGATTATTTTTTCTGCGATCTAACAAATACTCCTCAACAGTTGGAGGGTTTTCTTTGTGATGCGTGTATTTCAAACATCTCTTATTGTAATAGAATAGCATCGCTCTGTAATTATTTCCACCGCACTTTGTACAAATATTTATTTTTCCTCGTACTCCATTTCCACAGCACAGACAAGGTTTTATTCCTCCTGAGCCTTTCTTAAGCATGTAATTGTGATGACCGCAGTATTCTCCACGGCATCGCTTATTACATGTTTCTGCTCTTCCCTGAATTATCCACATGCAGTTATTTTCGCCTGCTTGAAATGGCATTATATATAAACGATATAAATTTTAATTAAACTATATTTGCGTGTTGTATTATTATATAGGATGGAGAAAAACAACACAATGATAGACATAGCACAAACCACAGATATACCAGCACCTGACCAGAAGTGCAGTATATCAAATAATAATATTTTAATAAAAAATAATTATTTATCCTGTCAGACTGAATATGACCTCAATGATGAAATTCGTGATTTTATCGTTAAATTACTCGAAGAAACTCCTCAGAATGAATTACAAGATGTTGCTAAATTCAGTTATTGGCATTTACAGGAATATTATTCGCTGTTTCTAAATTCATTTAACGATATTATTTGGCATTCATCGAAAGAAGCCGCAATTGATAATCTTATTGTGCCGGGCAATAATAAAAACTAGGCATTCTGTCAAGGAATAATTATACAGCATTTCAATAAATTCTACTTGTTTATCTCAGATAACGATTTTAACAGATTTGCTAATGAATTTATTAATCAGTCTTCAGCAACAAATTATTCCTAAATTCCGATTGAGATATCCTGTCTTTGATATTGATACAAAGTTTATCTGCAACTCAGATACTGAAAAAATCAATATCGAAGCTGTCATTGATTATTTTGCATCATTATGCGAATGTGAACGTAGACATGTATTTGTGTTTGAAACAAATAATGGTTGTCATGTTCTTTGTAAATCAACGCCGGTAACGTTTGATCAACAATGAGTATTAACAAATTGAGCCGCTGATCAAAAGAATCCAGACTGGCAGATTGATCGTCAGGCTGGTTTATACAGCATCAAACTGAATAAAACAAAATCATACAAACCAGGAAAAAGTGCTTCATGTAAACGGCTAATCTCTCACGAGGATTATTTTGATGCATCTGAATTACTAACATGTTCAGTATCTATTCAACCTCGTTATGTAGAACATAACACTGAGGTTCAAGATAAAGTAATCGTCGAACATGACGAGATCTCCCTGATTTTATCAGTGGAGAATATTGAGCGGATTTCTGCTGCTTTGACAGGAGAAGTTGATCAGTTAATCGGTATCATCAACGTATCTCAAAACAGATTTACAATATCGAGGAAGCCCGGTCATTATTGTAATATCTGCGAGCGTAGGCATGGATATAACCACATCAATAATTACATCGAAGATAAATGCGATAATTGCATCGTATACGTCAACGATAATCATTATTCTATCTGTTGTCCAAGATCAACGGGAAAACAAATAACACTTTCGATCGATGCGGTTACCGTCGATGAGGATGTCGATAAAGCAATTGCAGGGACATCTAACGATGCTGAACTCGTGCAAATAGCTAATCAATCAAAGGACAGGAAATACCTGAAATATCTGATTAGAATGAGACGTAGATTTCGTTATCCGGGATATTTTATAGAACGAAATGCCGTTCATAAATACCAGGAATTACCAATCCACGAATCAGGATCAGGCTGTAAAATAATTCCCTCCGAAGATTATATCGATGGATCAGCATGTGGAATGGGAAAATCAGAAGCAGCATGGAAATCATTAAAAGATGGTCAATCCGTTATTATTGTATCGTACAGAAAAACATTCACCGAGAAAGTCAAGTCTGATTATGGAATCGAATCATACATGGATATTGACGGCAATATTACATTTAATCAGGGAGACAATAGAAGAGTTGTTGTACAATGGGAATCGTTACACAGAGTTAGAGGCATTCCTGACGTACTTATCGTTGATGAATGGCACGGAATTCGACGACAGCAATTCTCGTCAATCAAGCACAGCAGAGATCGTTGGAATAAATTCGCCGGATTAGTAACTGCATGCAAGAGATTGATTGTATTAGATGCTGATGCTGATGATGATGATCTTGTATTATTTCGAGACAAGATGGGCTGGTCATCAATGAAATTTATAATCAACGATTATCGGCCTGATCACGGCAAGAAGTTCATCGTTGAAAATTCTCACAGAATCAATCTTCACGATCTACTTGAACAACTGCAACGTAACAAAGGCACGAATAACAAAATCGCAGTATTTACTCATAATAAACACCGCACGAATTATTCCGTGGAGAATCTAGCAAAACAGTTACAATATCACGGATACCGGGTTAGATATTATCATGCAGATACAAATTCTGAGCAGAAAAAGTTAGACTTCAGCAATATCAATCATGCATCCGATGATTATGATGTCGTTATAACCAATCACACATTAGAAGCAGGAGTTAGTATCGTTGATGAGAGATTCAAAGTCATGTATGTATTCTCTGAAGAACTAGGATCGGTAGAAGCGACTAAACAGGCTATTCATAGAGTCCGCTGCGTTAATGAAATTCATTACTCAGCAACAATGAAACAACGTGAATGTAAATTGCCAATAACACGAGAAGGCGTTGAAAAGATCATTATTGATCGTGAAAGATTGACAGATAATAATACAAAGTTATCCAGATGTCCTAATGCTGGGGATTTACAAACTGCATATGGTTTCGCTTTTATTAACGATATCATCGACGAGAATAATTCTAAGATGTATTTTACATCAAGACTGATAGCGATGATGAAGAACACCGGTTATGAGATAATTGAACCTCCTATTGATGATTATGAAACATGGGCGAGAAAAAACAATATTGAAAAACCCCTCGATAAAGACATCAAGAATAATCCTGCTGTTGATAAATTTTTAAAAACATCTATCGGTGAGCGGATAAAACAATCTCAGATTGATAATTATGTGGAAGATAACGATGAAAACATCATTCAGTATTACAGATATAATCCACAGGATAAATTAGATCCTTATGAGACGAAGAAATCGTTTCTGAATAACATGTTACAATGAGATGTTAGTAAATTACCAGCAGATAAGATAGAGTATCTATATAAAAACTCAACACAATTAAGACGAGCTCAACGAGTAATTGTTGATAAATTCAATAAGGGCAATTCGATTAACACTGAAATATTTCGATCAGATAAACTAAGTCCCAGGGAGAAGCTAACTGCTATTAGAGGATTTCTAACATCACTGAATCTACCTGACATTATATCAGAAGATCTATCAATAACAGCAACAACGATATCAGGGCAGGATTTAAGAATGTATATCGAAAATCTGATTAATGATCCTGACTTACTTCAGAATTATAATGAACTACTGAGTAACTGGTCAAGTATATTTCCTGAAACAAGAATATGGTCAAATAAATTAACAATATCAAACATCATAGAAAAGATCAAGTTGATTTATAAAGGGTTTGGAGCAACATTGACTGTTAACGATAAAACTCATACAACAAGATCAGACTATACACTTAGTTATCCTGTATGGCCTATGTTACGTATCGGCTCGTTCAAAGTAACAGGAAGAAAGAGTGAAGACAACAAGCTTTGTAAATTTTAACAAAAATAATTTATTTCCCTAGAAAACACGGTGAAAAGGTAAATATATGAAACAAGACTTACGATTTACGAAGAAGATCCAAAATATGTTCTAAATTTGTGAAAACACATAAGTCCTGTGAATAAACAGTTCTAAATTGATACAGTCTGAATCTCAGTTCCGATCCAAGATGGCGGATGATGACGTCAGACGAAGGCTAACACAGAATGTCCAGAATTTTCACTGTGAAGCACAATTTGAATTGTTCTGCTCCAATTTAGAAATAGTTTCAACAAATGTCTTTGTCCAAAGCCAGTAGGGTTGTTCTCCAGGGAAAATAATTATTTAGAAAGTAGATGAAGTACAGCTACCACCACTAACAACACACATGTTGTTTCTAATACATACGAATGAACAAACACCTCTTTCCAGCACAGAAATACCTTTTCCTTAAGGTATTAGAAACTCTACAAGATGTTATGATGTGACTCTCAGGTATGACTGACTACGACTATGACTACGACTATGACTGAAAATTTCTTACAGGTAAATGAATATTTAAAACAAGCTAATACGTCATTTCATGTACACATGCACGGAGAACACGTGTGATTTCGAAATCACATCTGGGTATTACAAAAGCGTAAACAAGTAATAACGTGGTCACAGCCAATCATTTACATAGCTCTTTCTCACTGTTTACTTGATACGAAAAACCGTCATGCAAAAATCGTGCTTACACGAGTCACATTTACGTTTTAAATAAATACGATGTTTCCAACAAACTATTAGACCTTGCTAACATAATCATCACCATAATATGAATAACATTTAGTGATATAAAAATAAAATAAAAATGAAACAAAGAATTAGAAGAATTTAAATTTTAACATATGTAATTTAACTACAGAGTCGTAACACCTAAATCAGACTTTATCGATGATCTTCGCTGGAGGAGTTATCTTAATACATGCCAAGGATTTTATGGTGGTGATGACATCGCAGTCACTAATCAACATACCGAAATATTGAAATTTCATGTATGGAGCATTAATGGTTGGTTTAACAATGTTTGATAGCGAAGCTGCAGATTTCAATAATAACTATTATATCTGTCGTGGATGGATCACCACATTTCTATATAATATATATAATTATGTGGTGATCCATCCACGACAGATATATATATCAGAATTAGAAAATAATTATTCTATCTTTGATTATGTTGATTTTGATGATAAAACGTTCAGATTAACAAAATAACTATTATATCTTTGATTTTATCACGTGTATATATATATTTACTGGTGATTGGTGCATCGTGGCGAAAAACACCAAAAAAAAAAAAAAAAAATACAAAGCATCATAATAACAAAAATAATTATTCTATCTATATCAGGGGGAATTATTATATATATATATATTCTATTCATTATGTATTTTTTTCTGCATTGATTTTAACTTAATATAACATAATATATACAGTATAAATATCAATTTCATACTGGATTTAATCGTTGTAAATATCTACCTCTAGGATCAACTGAACTTTGTAACGCACGTTGTTATGATGAATATTGCAGCTCACATAAACACCCAATCAAGAAAGGCTATAGCAGCAGTGGTCCTAAACCGTGTTTAATCTGCGGCGCTGGAACGATGGGTAAAATTGATATTTGTATGAAATGCGGTGGTAGAAATTATCGAGCACTTCTGCGTTATTACAAGAATAGATCTATAAAAAATCCGAAAAGAGAAAACCCTCCAACGATTGAGGAGTATGTAAAACAGAAACAGCATCAACGATCCTTAGATCAACTGCAATTTAACAATCACCTGCGATGTGACTACACTATCTCTGATTATGCTGATTTAATCAGCACAAGCAAAAGAATCCCTATTAAATCTCGGCGATAATAAATAATATGGTATCAGTGAATGACCTAATAGCGCTTAATATTATTAACAAACACATTGGAAAAGACAATTATTTTCAGGATGCATTGATTCATGGACCAAATGGTGATAAATATTTTATACCACCGCCGGATTCTCAAATGACGTTTAAAATCATTGATAATAAAATTATTCCAGTTATCGGTAAAGTAACTGATTTAACAGAATTTTCATTAATCAAGATTGTTGATGAGTTTTCCGAGGTATTTGATAATCGATTTAATTTACTCTGCAAATCTGTTAATGAAATAGAGACGCTTCTTGGCAGATCTCTTTCTTTCTCCAGAAGAAACTAAAGCTAAAAAGGTCATTGATGATTTAATGTCATGTAATACTGCTAAAACGATCAGTAACAATGAAATTTCTGGTGGAAGATTAGCAGGTGGCAGAAAAAGAAATATTAACAAACCAACAGTAATAAATCAATGAAATCGCTGATAACAAGATTGTTATTATTATTATTATTATTTATAGCATGCCGCAGCATTATATTGGTGGTAATAAATCTAAAGTTCGAGTATAAACAGGATGAATGAAATATATTGCATTATCAATCTTTTTCCATTATAACGTTTAAACAAATAACCACCTTTCCCATAAAAATAATCAAGCCTCTTCTGATCACTTAAATTTATATCAACAAGTTTGTTTAGTGCCTCTTCACGAGATAAGTTTTTACCACATTTTACTTTTTCCAGTACAACATCGATCCAAGGTATTTGATCATACTGCTTTTTCAGTTCTATTCGTTTATAAGATTTTTTTTATTTCATAACTGTCATCTTCAACCTTATGTGGAACAATCTCATTTTTATCAAATAAATTAAATTTTATCTCACATCGTTCATCTCCGATCTTATCAGATTGGTTATTTTTTAAATCAATTAACCTTGATTTAACTTTATCTTCTTCAGTAATTGATGATTGGTTTTTCTGTTTTATTTCATTTAACTGTGATTTTATATCATTTAACTCAAGCAGAAGCTTATTAATCATTTCTTTATTATCAGATGTGCCTAGATTAAATTTATCAGATTCATTCAAAGTAATTACATTAGGTTTGTTTTCAATCTCATTATGAAAATCTCGATTATCACGAATCACGCCGTGCTTCCTCCAAATATCATACAACGTTGTAAAGCTGATACTATAATCACGAGCAAACTTCGATGCACTTTGCATACCTCGCAAGGTGCAGATATTTAACTCGTCTTCAGGTGTGATATAAGTAATTCGTGGCATTATTATGTTATATTTCAACTTGATAAATAATAAATTTTGTTGCTGTTATTGATAGATCTTCTGGTATAATGTCAGGTAGATTCAGTGATGTTAGAAATCCTCTAATAGCAGTTAGCTTCTCCCTGGGACTTAGTTTATCTGATCGAAATATTTCAGTGTTAATCGAATTGCCCTTATTGAATTTATCAACAATTACTCGTTGAGCTCGTCTTAATTGTGTTGAGTTTTTATATAGATACTCTATCTTATCTGCTGGTAATTTACTAACATCTCATTGTAACATGTTATTCAGAAACGATTTCTTCGTCTCATAAGGATCTAATTTATCCTGTGGATTATATCTGTAATACTGAATGATGTTTTCATCGTTATCTTCCACATAATTATCAATCTGAGATTGTTTTATCCGCTCACCGATAGATGTTTTTAAAAATTTATCAACAGCAGGATTATTCTTGATGTCTTTATCGAGGGGTTTTTCAATATTGTTTTTTCTCGCCCATGTTTCATAATCATCAATAGGAGGTTCAATTATCTCATAACCGGTGTTCTTCATCATCGCTATCAGTCTTGATGTAAAATACATCTTAGAATTATTCTCGTCGATGATATCGTTAATAAAAGCGAAACCATATGCAGTTTGTAAATCCCCAGCATTAGGACATCTGGATAACTTTGTATTATTATCTGTCAATCTTTCACGATCAATAATGATCTTTTCAACGCCTTCTCGTGTTATTGGCAATTTACATTCACGTTGTTTCATTGTTGCTGAGTAATGAATTTCATTAACGCAGCGGACTCTATGAATAGCCTGTTTAGTCGCTTCTACCGATCCTAGTTCTTCAGAGAATACATACATGACTTTGAATCTCTCATCAACGATACTAACTCCTGCTTCTAATGTGTGATTGGTTATAACGACATCATAATCATCGGATGCATGATTGATATTGCTGAAGTCTAACTTTTTCTGCTCAGAATTTGTATCTGCATGATAATATCTAACCCGGTATCCGTGATATTGTAACTGTTTTGCTAGATTCTCCACGGAATAATTCGTGCGGTGTTTATTATGAGTAAATACTGCGATTTTGTTATTCGTGCCTTTGTTACGTTGCAGTTGTTCAAGTAGATCGTGAAGATTGATTCTGTGAGAATTTTCAACGATGAACTTCTTGCCGTGATCAGGCCGATAATCGTTGATTATAAATTTCATTGATGACCAGCCCATCTTGTCTCGAAATAATACAAGATCATCATCATCAGCATCAGCATCTAATACAATCAATCTCTTGCATGCAGTTACTAATCCGGCGAATTTATTCCAACGATCTCTGCTGTGCTTGATTGACGAGAATTGCTGTCGTCGAATTCCGTGCCATTCATCAACGATAAGTACGTCAGGAATGCCTCTAACTCTGTGTAACGATTCCCATTGTACAACAACTCTTCTATTGTCTGCCTGATTAAATGTAATATTGCCGTCAATATCCATGTATGATTCGATTCCATAATCAGACTTGACTTTCTCGGTGAATGTTTTTCTGTACGATACAATAATAACGGATTGACCATCTTTTAATGATTTCCATGCTGCTTCTGATTTTCCCATTCCACATGCTGATCCATCGATATAATCTTCGGAGGGAATTATTTTACAGCCTGATCCTGATTCGTGGATTGGTAATTCCTGGTATTTATGAACGGCATTTCGTTCTATAAAATATCCCGGATAACGAAATCTACGTCTCATTCTAATCAGATATTTCAGGTATTTCCTGTCCTTTGATTGATTAGCTATTTGCACGAGTTCAGCATCGTTAGATGTCCCTGCAATTGCTTTATCGACATCCTCATCGACGGTAACCGCATCGATCGAAAGTGTTATTTGTTTTCCCGTTGATCTTGGACAACAGATAGAATAATGATTATCGTTGACGTATACGATGCAATTATCGCATTTATCTTCGATGTAATTATTGATGTGGTTATATCCATGCCTACGCTCGCAGATATTACAATAATGACCGGGCTTCCTCGATATTGTAAATCTGTTTTGAGATACGTTGATGATGCCGATTAACTGATCAACTTCTCCTGTCAAAGCAGCAGAAATCCGCTCAATATTCTCCACTGATAAAATCAGGGAGATCTCGTCATGTTCGACGATTACTTTATCTTGAACCTCAGTGTTATGTTCTACATAACGAGGTTGAATAGATACTGAACATGTTAGTAATTCAGATGCATCAAAATAATCCTCGTGAGAGATTAGCCGTTTACATGAAGCACTTTTTCCTGGTTTGTATGATTTTGTTTTATTCAGTTTGATGCTGTATAAACCAGCCTGACGATCAATCTGCCAGTCTGGATTCTTTTGATCAGCGGCTCAATTTGTTAATACTCATTGTTGATCAAACGTTACCGGCGTTGATTTACAAAGAACATGACAACCATTATTTGTTTCAAACACAAATACATGTCTACGTTCACATTCGCATAATGATGCAAAATAATCAATGACAGCTTCGATATTGATTTTTTCAGTATCTGAGTTGCAGATAAACTTTGTATCAATATCAAAGACAGGATATCTCAATCGGAATTTAGGAATAATTTGTTGCTGAAGACTGATTAATAAATTCATTAGCAAATCTGTTAAAATCGTTATCTGAGATAAACAAGTAGAATTTATTGAAATGCTGTATAATTATTCCTTGACAGAATGCCTAGTTTTTATTATTGCCCGGCACAATAAGATTATCAATTGCGGCTTCTTTCGATGAATGCCAAATAATATCGTTAAATGAATTTAGAAACAGCGAATAATATTCCTGTAAATGCCAATAACTGAATTTAGCAACATCTTGTAATTCATTCTGAGGAGTTTCTTCGAGTAATTTAACGATAAAATCACGAATTTCATCATTGAGGTCATATTCAGTCTGACAGGATAAATAATTATTTTTTATTAAAATATTATTATTTGATATACTGCACTTCTGGTCAGGTGCTGGTATATCTGTGGTTTGTGCTATGTCTATCATTGTGTTGTTTTTCTCCATCCTATATAATAATACAACACGCAAATATAGTTTAATTAAAATTTATATCGTTTATATATAATGCCATTTCAAGCAGGCGAAAATAACTGCATGTGGATAATTCAGGGAAGAGCAGAAACATGTAATAAGCGATGCCGTGGAGAATACTGCGGTCATCACAATTACATGCTTAAGAAAGGCTCAGGAGGAATAAAACCTTGTCTGTGCTGTGGAAATGGAGTACGAGGAAAAATAAATATTTGTACAAAGTGCGGTGGAAATAATTACAGAGCGATGCTATTCTATTACAATAAGAGATGTTTGAAATACACGCATCACAAAGAAAACCCTCCAACTGTTGAGGAGTATTTGTTAGATCGCAGAAAAAACAATCTTTTATCTCATTCATAATGTTTGATAGAAACAGCAAAATGACGAAATAATCATTGTATCTGTTTGAGGGGGCATTTTTCATAAAGTTCTTTCAATGACTGATATTTGAGAATCCTTTCGTTAAAAGCGTATTTATTTATTTGTTTCACGATTTTTAATTTTTCTCTTTTAGGTAGGTTATTAACTATATGAGTATAAACATCAGTTTCAGGATCGTTCATCCAACTTTTTAAGTTTTCCTCATATTGATCATTTATTTTATAACACACCCAGAACGTACCGTCTGGTTTATAAATACATTTGTTTGAAACAATTTTATTCCTGTCCACTTGTAAGCCGAGCGATGCAAAATATATTGAATCAAACTTGAACATCGTCTTGTTGATTAAGTTAAATACATATACTTTAGTAATAGGGAAAACTTCACCATCTCCTCTTCGCTCATATATTTTTTTGGTATAAGGATTTCCTGGCTGTGATTGATATTCATAAAGAGCCATTTTATTATATATATTTATTTGTCTAATATATTATTATATCTGATTTACAAAACAAGCATCAGGATAACAAAATAACTATTTATCCTTGACTATATCGACGATGGACACGATGAGGCTGTTTTTGCAGCTCAATAACCTTCTCAGGCGACAATCTTAGTTTTTTACTGAGCCTTTTTATTTCTTGCTGTTCTTCTTCAGCGAGACATTTTTCTCGTTCATGTTTTTCTTGTTCTTCTCGTTGCGCTATTATTTTTTGATCTTCTTCAAGATCGATCACGGCAGGAAGTATTTTAATGTGGTTATGTAGATACTCCCGTGCTGTTGGTGGATTATCCCTGATAAAACCCCGTCGTGGAATTCGATTTCGATAATAATATATTAATGCACAGCGCATTGTTACCACCACACTTTGCACAAATAACAGCACGTGATGCTAATCCACATCCAATACAACGATGTAATCCAGGAGATTTTTTTAACAAGTTGATTATTTTTTGCACAATAATCTCCACGGCATCGCTTACTGCAAACTGCAGAAGTCTTTAATAACCACATACAGTGATTCATTATAATACATATATCTGTTAAATTGTTGTAGCGGGAAAATAAGCATTACATCTGAGTTTCATGTATACCAAACAAATTTAACAAGAACAGAGCAGCAGGGAGAGTGAACCCTACATTTGGATTATAAATATATGAAAACACGAAAGATATTTTTACTTTATTGATTGGATAGAAATGCGTGAAATTCAAGGGGTAGAAATTCACCCTTCCACTATCTAGCTTGTAAGAATATTTGAATCTTTACAATCTAGACAAATATACATGGAATCCAAGTGGTCTGTTCACTCTCCCTGCTGCTCATATTATTGTAATAACTTTATTCACTGAATTTGACTTTTTTTTCTACAAGGTTCAGTTCTAGTAAATAATCTCTATTGCTACATTATATTTTTAGCTGACCTAGTTCCTGACCTTGGTTCAGAAATTGGTAAACAGAGAGTGAAAATCATTGGTCGTAATCAAGGTCATTCTTGGCTTGCGTCAGCTCAGTTGTAAACAATTTTTTAAAAAAATCATTTCCAGTGTGGGAATCATTGATTCTTATCTAAGGCTACACTAGCCTACGTGCTAATTGACATATTACTTTACTACGTTGTTCGGTCCAAGTGAGCACGTGACCCCACCATGTGATCTAAAATTGAGAGTTAAAACAGAAGATTTTGTAGTGTTTTCAGTCAGTCGTAAATTAATACCTTCGGAGCTCAGAGGTAATTTGTGTTGTGACCAGTTCGAGTTAGAGTTTTTTTTATTTAAAATAATTTATATTCCCTGGAAAATACCAGTGATCATCAAAGTTCTTGGACAAAGACATTTAGTGGAACTTATTATGGAATTCTAAACTGCAACATTATAAATTGTGATTCAACGAGGAACTTTTGACATCAGAACAATGACCTCATCTGACGTCATTGCCTTTCATCTTGGAACTTTATCGGGATTCGGACTTTGATTCATATAGAACTTTTTAGTGATAGGACTTATATTTTTAAATTCTAGGATTAACTTTTGGATTAGGTTCACAAACCGTAAGTCCTTTTTAATATTTTTACCTTGTTTTCTAGGGAAATAAATTATTTTGTTAAATTTACAAAGCTTGTTGGCTTCACTCTTTTCTTTGTTACTTTGTACGAGTCTAGTCACGTAACAACGGAAGAAGATACAGGCTGGTGACAGTAAGGTGGTAGTTGCTAGAGCTGCTCTCTTCATAAAAGCGTCAGTTTGGAGGCTGCGGGTAAATTTCCTCGCCAGACTGGATGTGCAGGCAAGCAGACATAAAGGTAGAAAATGGAGTGGATCGACCTATCTTCTACATACCTCACGCCGATCGAGTTTTCAAAATACAATAGACATCACGGAACGCCGTGCTTTGCAATTTTAGGTTTCCTATGACGGCATCAGACATAATAATATGTGATAACCTTCACCCCACCATCACTGTCAACAGCTTTGAATGGGACGACTTGCTTTACCCTATATGTTTCTCGGAAGAGAGCTAGACAAAAACCGTGATCCTGTTGCTGCTTACTGACGACGAGGAGCAGAACTATGAACGAATCAACGATCTTACCTGGATATAGCAGAATACTTAAACGCACAAATATTTTGAAAAAAGAAACACGTTTGCTACCGGTGTCTCCACGCCTTCTCGCAATTGGACCTTCTCAAGGACCATGCTAGAGATTGTTGTAGTATAGACTCGAAGCCTTAGAGGACCTTCTTGCAAGCAAAACCGCGGACAGGATTTGTTGGTGCTTGGAAATAATTATCCATTAGACCACCATGAATTACAAATTGTGACTGTGGTAGGCCCCCTGACCATTTTAGGCTCCCAGATACTTGTCCTAGTTGTCCTACCTGTCCGCGGCCCTGCTCACCAAAACCTGGAAAGAATAAGATATTTTTGAGCACTCTTTCATCAGATATCACCACAATACATTATCTATGCTGACATTGAGGTCCTTAAGGTGCCCGTGAAATGGGTTAGTCCTGCCAGTAGTGATGCCTTTAAAACTGCCACTCAATCTCATTGTGGCTTTGGCTACGTGACGGCAGAACGACCCCAGCCATATTAAGTACAAAGGAAATGGCGCTGTATGGAAGTTCATCATTAGCCAACCCACGCCTTTTACTTATGACGGCAGCCAATACCAATGTTTTTAGAAAGGTTAGTGTGTCATATCTGTCGAACGCATCTGGGTAACAATCGAGTGTGAGAGAATGAAAATATCATTGGCCCATACCGAGGGTCCGCCTATAGCAGCTGAAACCTTTAGCTACAGCTAGCCCGGAAAAGAAGAGATGTACCCGTCGTATTTCAAAACATGCGAAACTACGACGGCCATCTGCTGATAACAGCGCTGAGAGATATCAGAAATATCGCATTCATTTTCAGCGTTTTTAAATTCTATAATGTTATATGGCATCTGTCAGACCAATGACCTAACCAGGTTATGTTTTTGATTGTCTACCCCCATATGAATACTCTGTATGTTTAAAATTGACTCAGAAGTTTTAAACAAACGTCTGTCATCTGTATATTTTACGTTCATGCAAGGGTATTTGTTTTAACCCATTCAGGCAAATCTATATTTGAACTGACGTTGAGCGATTAATACCCTTATACGTGCAATTTCAAAAATGCAAATCTGTCAACCGTCTATATGTTGCTTTAATTTTCCTGTTCAAATCTGGTATGCAAAATATCAAACTAACATTTAATCACCTTTTACGTCCCTATTCTTTACTTTTATATATATTGTTATGTATTAACAATCTCTGTAGTCAACTTTCTCTCTTTCCAGTCTTGGTCTCCTCACATGTTTAATCCTTAAGTCTGGCTGTCATGTCTTGCTCTCCTCACATCTCTACTCGTTAAGCCTGGATGTATTGTCTTAGTCTCCTCACAAGATTAATCATTAAGTCCGGCTGTCTTGCCTTGATCTTATCACGTGTCTAATCATTACGTCAGCTGTCTTGTCTTAGTCTCCTCACATTTCTAACCATTATGTTCGGCTGTCTTGTCTTGATCTCTTCACAGGTTTAATCAATAAGTCTGGCTGTCTTGTCTGAGTCTCTTCTCATGTCTAATCATGAAGACTGCATGAACGTTTGTAGAAACAAATTTCAAATCTTTTCAAATACAGCACATCGTCATTTGCAAACTTATACAACTCTTGACTGTTACCACCGTAAAATGTCCTCTCAATAACGTCTCTTAACTGAATACTCAGGGAGTATTTAATGTTTTTATATATTTTTTGATAAGTAAATTGAACATCGAAGTCTTCGTCGGTAATATATTTTGCATGCAAAATTTAGATATCTAATTTATGACACTTTGTCTCATTTTTCATTTGCTCTAAGACTTTGCAAAATTTCCACCTCTGTATGTAAATCCCTTCTCCTGTGGATTTGGATAGGAACCATTTACCATGCATATGAATAGACCACATTGCAGATGGTTTTCTGACGCGATAGTACTTTGTCCTCAACCCTGACTTTGCTGTTGCTTGTATCATCTTGGCTCTTTACATAATTCACACATGAAACGAGGTCCTTCCCAGAGAATTTCTGGCATTATATGTTGCTTCATGCAAATACACTAAACCTTATTCCGTAGTTTGGTTAATTTAGTCACTTTGCTAATGTGCTATGCAGCTCCCAATTTATATCACACAACCACCTCGACCCTAGAATCATTCTGCATTGAAAAATTGCTTCGAAGTGTTTTTATAGCAACTTTTGTTTTTAAAAGCATGTTTATACCAATTAAACCTAACGCCAAATGCTCTCGATCTGTGGCCAGATTTACATACTAATGGGAGCCTAGTTTTATGTGGAATAAGTTTAAGTCGAAGCAAGATTAGAACTGTCAATTTCTCGATCTGAAGTACAACGATCATAACAGATGAACTTATGCAGTCAGTTATAAAAAATGTAATTACAATTTTATGTAAATATCAGTTTTGGTTGTCTGAATGTTTGTTTTAGATTAGACTAATGTAAAAAACAGTATTTTGATTAATTTTTCAGGCTATCATGCATCGTGTGCCTGTCTTTGGGTGTTGTGTGTATAAAAAAGTGCTTTATTTTCATTCGTATGCAACCACAGTCAAGTATCAATAATTGTTTGCCTAACCTGGCAAGCATACCTATATCGCTAGAGGAAATGAGTCACACAGAACAATCTAGAATAGTTCCAATTGTCTCTCTCCTATTAAAAAGTTTGTAGTAGCTAAAGCACACGACATGTCGTGGAAAGATACTTTTATTTTCTCTTCCAGCTTTTCACAAAAGTAGTATGTATCATGTCCAAATTTATGTTAGCAGTAAGATTTTAATGGCACTATAATAGAAAGAATATGGAGGAACAATATTTTTGAATTTAGTAATGCATCAATTTGTACAGAATTTGTTTGCTGTGCGCTGGAGGTAGTCACCGCACTAAAGATCTTACTAGTTTTAATTTAAGTACTGGTCTTGAATAGAGTACGAATACGATGGGAACAGCGTCAACGGCAGACACTAACGCTATTCCAAACATCATGGAAAAGCACACGTATTTTTCTCCATGCCAAATCCAGTTTATAGGCAGCCATCAGTTCCTACCATGCAGCATGACAAAGCTGGCTGTTAGCCTTCCTCACGATGTCTTCCGCATGACCCGCTAAGATACCAGATACGACTTAGCCCTTCTGCAAGCCAAGGGTGTCCACATGTACTAGTATATAGACAGTTGGAACCAGCTGGATGAGACGCAGCTATCCCCATCCCGATCCACGCCTGATGCTGCAGTCTCAGTCGTCAACATTAAGTGTCCGGAGTACGATCCCTCTAAACCTACCAGCCGGCTGGTACATCTACGTCAAACAACCTCTATGATTGTGCTTACCCACTGGAGGCTCACGATGGGTCGATCTAGGAAAGGCAGAAAAAAGGTTAGGCAACATACCTCAGCCAACGCATAATCAGGCTACCTTCTGTTGACGTAGAGCGTTTCGGTAGTGTGACATGACTCCCACTGACCGCCTACCCGATAGAAGCAGAACCTATGACTTTCCCGACAGAGTGGATATCCATATACCAGCGAGAACCTCGTTATAAGCTGGGAAGTCGATATCCTTGCTGTACTTCGCTCATGTCTTTGAACTTCCACTACCCTGAATAGAAACGAAACCGGCAAGGAGGCACTGCATCATCGTAGGCATGATTGCGGGCACCGAGCGTTTGGTCCTCCGAGTGGAAGGCCACTAGAGCCACCGACATGAAATGAATTTCCGCTATCTGCTCACTCGACCGGCACTCTGAAGACATGGCGTATAACTTGAGAACGAGCTACGTCCAGTTGACTCACCGGTATTTTCTGCTGGTGAAAAGACCCATTGGAGTTTGTTAGATATCTTCAGATAAGACCTGCAACTCTTCTCAGACGAACCCACTGCGAGGTGGTCGATCACCCAACAATCGGAGGACTTATCTACATCGCATATGACGGACTGGCCGGGGATTCCTCATCGGTCGTGTACAACATATGTATTCAGCGACCATAACGATTGGTAACGCGGAAGGTCGAGCCACACAGCTGGCCAGGGGAAACAAGTACCGTACCAGGGTCTGTCCGTCTAGGGCTGCCGGAGTGGCTTACCATAGCGCTCTGCGAGTGAAACGAGTGGGACGCAGATGGCGTCACGGTTCTTGAGCCAATAAGCAGGGAACCTCTCCAATCAAGGCAGTCAGCCCGGCCGACAGTGACTGAACCAATTCCATGATGCGCGCCACAAACCCTTTCTCAGAAAGCAACAGTTTCTGGGCGTACTGGTGCCCCAACATTCGCTTGCTTAGGATTCAAATAAGCATAGGCCAAGTGGAAATCTGCCGCGCCACACAGCTGAAAGAGTTCAGGAGCTACGACACCCGCCCATAAACTACTGCCATCCATGCAGGTACAAACCTTGGAAGCTTCATTGCTGGTCAGGAACTCAGCCGCCTTATAGTGGCTGGCAGTGTCCGCTACGATCTGGGCGTACTTGTACTTGTACCGTGAAACCTAATCGTGCAGCAGGAACAAGATGTCGGCCTTTTTTTGTAGCTGCCTACCCTATCCAGTACACCCGGCGGATGTAGTAGATGGTTGCCTTGTACAGCCCTAATCCAGCCTTGGTGCCGAAAGGTTCCCGTACCCGTACTTGAGATGGCATCAAATTAATAGGTAGTCTCGAAATGTTCTCATATCCGTCTACATGACACTAATCAAATATTCAAGTAGTCTCACTCTCACGTTCACATAGAGAGGGTAGATCAAAATAAATCCTACCCCACGGCTTCGAAACCTACCTTTCTAAATACTGGGAAGGCTCCTAAAGAACCTAGTATGTAATTTATCTGAAATTTCCAAATGGTCTCGAGCTCAAATAATTTTTTTACTTGTGATCTTTTCATGTTGCATACACTGATAAAAATGAGAGCCACATGCATCGTTTCAGTGTCTTCTCTTCATCGCATTGCTATTAGACAGCGGTTTTCCACACCTATGCCTCGTTGTAAATATCGTCTAGCACGAGAAGCAATGGCGAGGAAGCTACAACTCGAGATTGTGAAATGGGAATATTATCTGTGTAAACATGGTTGCATGTGAGGGAAAGATTCTTGGGAAACAGAAAGACGCCTGATGCTATTATTGTTTCTGCTACCAAAACTACCACTATAACAACTGCTACCACCACTACTATTACTACTACTACTACTACTAATTCCAAAGTCACCACCACTACTACAACAACTGCTACTACTGTTGTACAAATGCTACCACTTCTCCAATTAAAAATACCACAGTAACAAGAAATACCGCTGCAGGTACTACTACTACTACTACTACTACTACTACTGATCTACACAAATCTGATGGCACCCTTTTAAATGACTTTGAGGAGCCCATGAATTTATCTAAAAGGGGATTCAGATTGCAAACAATATGTAAACGGAAAATATCACATAGTCAAGAATAATGCATGTGCACTGCACTGTATTTACGCACACTCTGTGCAAGCTTGACTGATTTGAAAAGTTGTATATGTAGTGCATGGTTAACATATAAGTTGAACCGACGACGACGTTTCTTGGGTATCTCATGTTTCATTTACACAAATATTTTTTTTTGCACAACCCGTACATACCATCATATCTGTGTTAATCTGTGCTTCCATGTAGAACTGTACAGAATGTTGCCCCCCCCCCCTCAAAAAAAAAAACAAACGATTAATGGTATAAAAAGATCCATTGTTGAACGCTAGGGTCGGTATTTACCTAATGCTCACGTCAAATAATATCGTCCTTGTTATCTGTTAAGACTTTGTGCAACCCATTTGAATAATAAAAAAATGCAGTAATATGACCTGAAATCTTTGATCTTCCCAGTACGGGGTTTGAAAAGTATTCAGTACCTATACAATCAGACACTCACTCGATTTCTGAATCTACGTTTGCTTATTTGTTTTGAAATTTTCATACAAGGTGTTCGGTTATGAGCGTATACTTTTGCAGTAAAGACACAAAATATTTTCTTGTCAAGATATTTAAAGTCGAAGTTTCACAGTGCAGACAGGAAACTAAATATAACGTACTGACCTTGTGGCGCAGCAGTAAAGCTGATTAGGCGGCATATGCATTATCTCACTGAATAGAACACACAAAGAAATTTGTAAAACTGACATAATATTTATTTTGGCCTTTGATAGAAATGCACATACAATGCAACCAGTGACAACGGCTGATTAGAGATCTATATTTAGATTTACATGTATATCAAAAAGATTGTATGGGACTGAGTGACGCTCTACACATTTAACTCACTAATTAGGGCTGAACAGATCTGCCTAGCTATCTGCGATATATATATATATATATATATATATATATATATATATATATATATATATATATATATATATATATCACAGACACGGCATCACTGGCATTCGACCAAACAAACACCGCTATAGCGAAGAAAATCCTTCTCGCCTGCTATTTTTGTTTCAAAACTAAATATTTACAACCAATAACATGTTGAAATGTATTCCCAAGATTTTTCCAGATTCATTTTGATAAATTTTATGATGACAAAATCAGAGTCGTACATGCAAGATTAAAGATAAGACCTGAGTAAATCAAACGTTCTCACCTACTGGATACTGGCGTCAAGACTGTTGTACCCCAAATGGAGAAATTATATATATATATATATATATATATATATATATATATATATATATATATATATATATAACACAGTCAAACCAGTCATAACAGTCACCTGAGACCAGCGGCCACCTGGTCACAACGGCCATACTAATCCCCCGTTTTTTTCCTAGATAAATGATAAATGTCATGTATTCAGCGGTCACCTGCCTTCAGTAGCAAGCGGTTAGCTGTTTCTTAACTATGCGAGGGTTTCACGATGCCTTCCGCGGTCACTAGAGGGTATCAGCAGTGACCCCTCCAAGTATGCAAATTAAACATATATTTTTATTAGTATGGAATGGTAACGTTTCATATTTCGATTGTACTTACCATAATCCAGTGAAACTCGAGGTTTCTGGCAAAGCCAGATTCATCAAGCAGAGACCACATATCAACGCGGAAGTCACATGATACATCAAAACCATCAATGACATGTGCTCTATTCTTGATAAATCTGACTTTCTCCAAGTTGCTGCGGCAGCGACTGGTTTCTGGTCGTTCTTCTCAGAATAAGCATATTGAGAATTATGTGTCCTTTTAATCTTTTAAAAACAGGATGTGACTTTAATATTTTCCCATTTTTGTAGAACAAAATTGGAAAGGGGTTTATTGTTGATATCACGTAACTATTGGATCTCTGATGTCATTGTAACTGAAATCAAGTTGGTTACTTATTCCTTATTCCCGATTCAATAAGGAATAAGTAACCAGTTACTTATTCCCGATTCAAATATTTTCACATACATTTGAATACTTATTCCTTATTCACATCGAGATTTTTATTTATTCATTATTCCCAATTCAGTATGTAATTGGTTACCACTTAGTTAATGCAGATGAAAGCTCTTTAGGACATGCATTGGTGTAATTCTAACCTGATTGGAAAAATACGAGTGTTATATAAAGCTGAATGTAGACAGGTCACGGACGATACGTAGTTGACTTTGAATATTGTCTTGAAGTCATTGGAACTGGGGAACTTAGCATAGTTGTAACCAATTTCCAGAAATTGGGGTTACATAAAGGGGAGTGGAGGGCGGGTAAAGCACATGCCCCAAGAAGATTATATCTTACTTATACAGTTTGGTCGTTAAATATCACCTTTAAAGAGATTTGACAAGGACCCTTCTTGACATGTTATCTCTAGAGGATAGTGTAGTCACGAAAGAAGTCCTGAGGAATTTCGTTGAGCCGATTTCGAGAAATTAGCAAGATGACGGAGGTCTCGTACGACACATGCCGTAAAAAGATCTTAACATAGACACTTCTTTGACATTGTATCTCTAGGGGATAGAGGTCCATCCACGAAAAATGTCTTGACGAATTTCGTCGAGAGGAAATAGCAAAATAAGGGACGCCCTATGGATACCTGGTATTACCCCCCCACCCCCCACCCCCCGCGGAAAGAACCAAACAAAAACAACCACAACAACAGGCAAATGTTAATAGATTGTATCGATAGTTTGCATTAATTGAACACCTGCTATGAGGATTTTGATTTCAACGTCTCTTGCATAGTATCTAACTAGGTCCACGTTCTAACAGTAGAAAAGGTTTTTAAAAAAATTCATCGAGGCGATTTCGAGAAATCTACGGCTAGATGGAGGTCGCGTAAGGCACATGCTGTAAGAACATTATATCTTTATAGTTTTGACATGGAACCGTCTTTGATATTTTATCTCTAGGGGATAGAGTCAACTCTTGAAGGAAGTCCTGACGAATTTCGTCAATAGCAAACCGCGATATAATATGCGTCCAATGGGCACACAAACATCAATAGACTGAATCAAGAGTTTGTACTAACTGAATCTCTAATTAGTGGATTTTGATTTCGACGCCTGTTGGACAGTACCTGGTTAGGCACCCGTGCTAAAAGTAAACATTTAAAAAAAAAATAATACGTCGAGTCAAGAAAGTCTCGGCCACATAAAGGCGGTCGAGTACAACGCATTCCGTATGAAAATTGTATTTTACGTATATATATATATATATATATATATATATATATATATATATATATATATATATGGGCCACTGAGTCCCTTCTTTATAGAGTTTGACACAGACCCTACTTTGACATTTTATTGAGTCCATCCATGAAAGAAGTCATGACGAATTTCGTCGAGAGGAAATAAGGGACGCCAGATGGGTACTGGGTATGAACAACACGCAAGTGTTAATAGATTGTATCAATAGTTTGTACTAATTGACCCCTTACTTTGAGGATTCTGGTTTCAACTCCTGTCATACAGTATCTAAATGGGGCCGAATTCTAACAGCAGGAAAAGTTTTAAGAAAATTCGCCGAGCCGATTTCGAGAAATTCGTTGCTAGAGAAAGGAGGTCGAGTACAACATGAGTTTTGATATGGACCTTTCTTTAATATTTTATCTCTAGGGGATGGAGCGCATCCACAAATAAACTCCTGATGAATTTCGTCATATGGTAAGAGCGAAATAAGAGGTGTCAGACGGGTACCGGGTGTGAAAAACACTCAAATATTCATAGATTGTATCAATAGTTTGTACTAATGGAACCTCCACTTACAGGATTTTGAGTGAAACGCCTCTTGGACATTATCTAGTTAGGGACCCATTCTAACAGCAGGAAAATACAGAGAAAAATTGGTCGAGCTTAATTTGAGAAATTCGCGACTAGATAATGGAGATCGAGTACAACACATGCCGTAAGATTATATTTACGTTACATTTTGAACACTATGTCACCTTTTGATTGAGTTTTGACATAGACACTTCTTTGATATTTTATATCTCGGGGATAGAGACCACTCACAAAGGAAGTCCTGATGAATTTCATCGAAAGGAAACAGCGAAATAAGGCACGCCCTATGGGTACCTGGTATGAAAAACACGCAAATGTTAATAGATTGTATCACTAGTTTGTACTGATTGTACTCCAACTTAGAGGATTTTGATTTCAACGTCTCTTGGACAGTATCTAAATAGGGACCCGTTCTTACTGTATGAAAGGTGTAAAGAAACTTCTTCGAGCCAATTTCGAGAAATTCGCAATAGGAGAAAAATGGTCGAGTACAACACATGCCGTCAGAAGGTGACATCATACCTAATCAGTTAGGCCATTACGTACCATCTTAGGAGTTTTGACATGGACCAGTTATCTCTAGGGGATTTATCCATCCGCGATTGAGGTACTGACGAATTTCGTCAAGGTGGAAACGACCAAATAAGGGGTGTCTGATGGGTATCGGGTATGAAAACCACGCAAATGTTAATAGATTGTATCACTAGTTGGTACTGATTGTTCTCCAACTTAGAGGATTTTTATTTCAACGTCTCTCAGACATTATCTAATTAGGGACCCGTTCTAACAGTAATCAAGGTTTGAAGAAAAATTCGAAGAGCCAATTTCGAGAAACTAGCGGCTAGATAAAGGAAGTCGAGCAGAACACATACTGTAAGATTATATCTTACGTTGACATTTGGACCATTACGTAACCTTTTCAATGAGTTTTGATATGGAACCTTCTTTGATATTTTACTTCTAGGGGATAGCGACCACCAACGACGGGCGTCCTAATGTGTTTCGTTGAGAGGAAACAGCGTAATAAAGGGAACCCTATATATGTCCCGTGTATGAAATACACGCAAATGTTAATAGATTGTATCACTAGTTTGTACTAAGAGTACTCCAACTTAGATGATTTTGATTTCACGTCTCTTGGTCGGTATTTAAACGGGGACCCGTTCCAACAGTAGGAAAAGTTTGAAGAAAATTCGTTGAGCCGATTTTGATAAATTTTCGGCTAGATAGGGGAAGTCGAGTACAACGCTTGCTATCAGAAGATGAGATCATTCATATATTGTTGGGTCATTACGTCCCCTCTTAAGCGTTTTGATATGGACCTTTCTTTGATAATTGAACTCTAGGGGATAGAGTCTATCCACGAAGGGAGTCCTGACGAGTTTGTCACGAGACAGGAACGAAATAAGGGCCGAACGGTAAGTACCGGGTATGAAAAACACTCAAATTGATTGTATCACTAGTTTGTACTGATTGTGCTCAAACTTAGAGGATTTTGATTTCAACGTGTCTTGGACAGTATTAAATTAACGACCCGTTCTAACAGTTGGAAAGTTTTGAAGAAAATTCGTCGAGCCGATTTCGAGAAATTAGCGGCTAGATAAAAGAAGTCGAGCAGAACACATGCCTTAAGATTATATCGTACGTTTGCTATTGGGCCATTACGTCATCTCTTTGTACCGTTTTGACATGGACCCTTCTTTGATATTCTGTATGTAGGGGATAGAGTCCACCTACGAAGCATATGTTGACGTGTTTCGTCAAGAGGAAACAGCGAAATAGATGGCGCCTTATGTGTACCGGGTATGAAAAACAAGCAAATATTAATAGATGGTATCTATGGTTTTTACTAATTGTACTCCAGCTCAGAGGATTTTAATTTCAACTGCTCCTGGATAGCGTCTAATTAGTGATCCGTTCTAAAAGTTGTAAAAATCAGAAGAAATTTTGTCGAGCCAGTTTCGAGAAATTCTCGACTAGATGAAGGAGATCGAGTACAATACATGTCGTAAGAAGATAATATCTGACGTATTCAGTTGGGCTATTACTTCCCCTCTTAACAGCTTTGACATGGGTCCTTTCTTTGATATGTTATCTCTAGGGGATAGAGTCCATCCACGATGGAAGTCCTGACGAATTTCATCGAGAGGAAACATGGGAATAAGAGGCGTCCTATGGGTATTGGGTATGAAAAAAACTCAAATCTTAATATATTTGTATCAATAGTTTATACTAATTGAATTTCTAGTTAGAGGATTTTTGTTGCAACGCCTCTATGACATTATATGTTAGGGACCCGTTCTTACAGTACGAAAAATTTGAAGAAAATTCGTCGAGCCCATTTCGATAAATTCGCGGCTAGATGAAAGAATTCGGGGACAACACATACCGTAAGAAGATTATATCTTATGAACACAGTTGGGCCATTACGCCCCTCTTTAGAGTTTTGATATGGACCCTTCTATAATATTTTATCTCTAGGGGATAGAGTACATCTACGAAGGAAGTCCTGACGAATTTCGTCGAGAGGAGTCAGCGATATAAGGAGGAGTAGGCTATATGAACCGGTATGAAAAAACGCAAAAGTTAGTTGATTGTATAAATAGTTTAAGAATTGTATTCCAATTTAGAGGATTTTTATTTCAGCGTCTCTTGTACAGCATCTAAATAGGGACCCGATCCAACAGTATGAAATGTTTGAAGAAAAGTCTTCGAGCCGATTTCGAGATTTCGTGGCTAGAGACAGGAGTTCGAGTGATATGTTGTCTCTCGAGGATAAAATCCACCAAAGAAGGAAGTCCTGACGAATTTCGTCAACAAGAAACAGTGATACAAGTGTCGAGTATGAATAACACGAACATGTTAATAGATTGTTTCAATAATTTGCATTAATTGTACTCCTGCTTAGAGGAATCTTATTTCAGCGTCTCTTGGACAGTGTCTAAATAGGTACCCGTCCTAGCAATACGAAAATTTTCACAAAGATTCCTCGAGCCGATTTTGAGATATCATCGGCTAGGTGAAGGAGGTCTGGTTCAATACATGCCGTAAGAAGATTATACCTTACGTTTACATTTGGCCAATGCGTCTACCCATTCTAGAGTTTTGACATAGAACGTTCTTTGATATTGTATCTCTAATGTATATATCCCACCCAAGAACGAAGACCAGTCGAACTTTGTCGACAGTAATCAGCGAAATAAGGGGTGCGTTATGGGTACAGGGTATGAAAAACAAGCAAATGTTCATAGATTGTGTCAATAGATTTCAACGTCTCTTGGACATTACGAAAGTAGTGATCCGTTCTAACAGAAGGAAACATTAGAAGAAACTTTTTCCAGCCTATTTCTAAAAAATCGCGGTTAGATAAAGCAGTTAGTGCTCTATACATGCTGTAAGATTATATCTTACGTTTCCATTTGAGCCATTATGTCGCCTTTTTATTCAGATTTTACATGGACCCTTCTTTGATATTTTAACCCTATGGTATAAAGTCCTCTAACGAAATTCGTCCTGACATTTGGTAGAGAGAAAACAGCGAAATAAGGCGCAATAGGAAAATTTTCAAAAAATATTCGTCTAGCCGATTTTGAGAAATTCGCGGTTAGACCTAGGAAGCAAGTCCTGACGAATGCGAACGAGAGGAATCATCGAAATAAGACGCATCCTAAGGGTACCAGGTATGAAATACACGAATTATCGATTGATTTGAACAATAATAAATTATAATTTGTACTAATTCAACACAAACTTAGAGAGTTTTGATTTAAACGCCTCCTGGAAAGTATCTAGCTAGGGATCTGTTTCAGCAGTAGAGAAGTTTGAAGAAAATTCGTCGAGCCGATTTGGAGAAACTCGCTGCTGTATAGAGGGGTTTGAGTACAACACACGTTGTACGGAGATTATATCTTGCGTACACCCATGGCTATTACGTCCCGTCTTGAAAGAGTTTTGACATGTACCTTTCTTTGAGAATTTATGTCAAGGGATAGAATCGACCCGTGAAGGGATACCCTATGGGTACCGGGGTATGAAAAACACGCACAGTTAGGATCGATTGGGTCAATATCCCTACTAATATGACACATATTTAGAAGATTTTGATTCCAACACGTCTTCGGCGGTATCTAGATTTGTGTGTGTGTTCCAACAGTAGGAAAATTGTAAAAAAAAATCGTCGAGCCGATTTCGAAAAATTTTCGGCTAGATCAAGGGGTTTGGGTACACTGTATGCCGTAATGTATATCTTACCTATACAGTTGATACATTATATACCCTCTTGAAGGAGTTTTGAAATGGATCCTTCTTTGACATTTTATCTCTAGGGAATAGAATCGACACGCGAAGGCCGTTCTGACGAGTTTCGTCTACGAAAATAAGGGAAATAAGGGGTACCCTATGGGTACTGGGTATGAAAAACATGCACAATGTGGATCGATTTGATCAATTATTTTTAATTTGACAACTACTTAGATGAATTTGTTTTCAACGCTTCGTCGGCGGTATCTAGATTTGTGTGTATTCCAACAGTAGATAAATGTTAAAGAAAATTAGTCGAGCCGATTCAGAGAAACGTCTGGCTGTATAACGGGTTTGGGTAACACTGTATGCCGTAAGAAGATTATATCTTACGTATACAGTTGGGACATTACGTTCTCTCTTTAAAGAGTTTTGAAATGGACCGTTCCTTAAGATTTTATCTCTGTTGGATAGAGGCGACCCACGAAGGAAGTCCTGACGAATTTCGTCACAAGAATCAGCGAAATTAAGGGGTCCCTATGGTTATTGGGTATGACAACACATTCTCAATGTGGACCGATTGGTTCAATATTTTACTATTTGAACCCGTTCTAAGAGGATTTTGATTTCAAAGCTTCTTCAGCAATATCTAACCCGGTATCGTTTCCAACAGGAGGAAAACTTTAAAGAAAATTCGTAGAGCCAATTTCGAGATTTTCTTGGCCAGATAAAGAAGTTGGTTATCACACATGCCGTAAGGATATTATATCTTACGTGTAAAGTTGGGATATTACGTACCCTCCTAAAGAGTTTTGACATTTACCCTTCTTTGACAGTTTATATCGAGGTGATTGAGGCTATCCACGAAGTAATTTTCGTTTCATATAAGCTAATTTTAGTTTCGTTTACGTTTGTGTTTAATTTTAAATGTTAGCGGGCATTGCAGTGCCGTCTAGCGTGTTAGTTTGGGTCACGTGATTCTGCCTGGATATATATACGTACCAACTGTTGCTGCGATGGTGGTGTGTTATGAATCGGTATTGTGTGAAGATGTCCCCTTGCAAGTGAAGCTGTATAACCATCCGCCGGAGCAAGCACATTTGGTAGTAGTTCGCCGAACAGGAAAAGGCCAGGCCGGTGAATTTAAAAAGTGTCGGGACAAGGACTTTCATCTACCATGATACAGGCGCTACAAGGCTTGTCCAAGAAACGCGGAAATCTTGCGACAATACACATTTTTACTGATGATATCTCTTGTCTCATCATTTCTCACTGTTCGTCTCTCTGTGTATCGATCTTGATACAGTAAGGACGCGCGACCACGACCTTGCCCGCGACACAGTCAGTTACACGGCCGACGACCCTGCAATCAAGTCAGCGACACAGTCGACAACTCTGCGACTCACTCGAGGACCCAGTCGGCGACTCTGCTACCAAGTCAGCGACACAATCGTCGACTCTGCGACCCAGACTTTAGACCCAGTCGGCGACTCTGCGACCAAGCTGGCGGCGAACCTGTCGGTGAATCTTTGACATATTCACCGACACAATCGGCGACTGCGACCTAGTCGGCGACTCTGGGACCAAATCTTCGACCCAGTCGGCGACTCTGCGACACAGTCAGCAACACAGTCGACGACTCTGCGACCCAGGCGGCTTCTTTGAGACCCAGTCAGCGACTTGGCGACCACAGGACGCCCAGTCAACGGCTCTGCGACTCACAGACGACCCAGTCGGTGATTCTGCGACTCACTCAGCGACCCAGTCGGCGACTCTGCGACACAGTTGACGACTCTACAACCCAATCGGCGAATCTGCGACTCAGCAACACAGTCGACGATTCTGCGACTCAATCGGAGACCCAGTCGTCGACTCGGCGACCAAGTCGGCGACTCAGCGACCCTGTCAACCACACATTCTGTGACTCAGCGACCCAGTCGACGACTCCACGACCCAGTCGGCGCGCTGCGACCAAGGCAGCGACCCAGTCGGTGACCTGGCGATCCAGTCGACGATCCAGCGACTCAGTTGACGACGCAGTCGCCGACCACAGGACACCCAGTCAGCGACTCAGCGATCCAGCGACTCAGTCGGCAACAAGAAGCCAGAAATAAGACGGTATCCCACTGGGGTAGAAATCTGTCTCGCTCTGAAGCACCAGTCCTTAGAGAGATTCAGCAGGGTATCACTCCAAATACAAAGACCTATCCTAAAGAACCCGAGATAGCTAGACTCGGTGTAGTGTAACCAAGGGAGTTTCTGGTACAATAATTTGACCCAATAAAAAACCTACTTAGATGATTTCTATTTCAACGCCTCCTCGGTGGTTTCTAGGTAGATATGTGTTCCAACGGTAGGCAAAGTTTGGAGAAAATTCGATAAGCTGATTTCGAGACATTTTTGGCTATACAAAGGGGGTCGGGTAAAACATATGCTGTAAGAAGATTTTACATTACGTATACAGCTGGGAAATTACGTACCCCCTTTAAAGACCTTTGACATGGACCATTCATTGATATTTTATCTCTAGGAGATAGAGTCCACCTACAAAGGAAGTTCTGACGAATTTCATGGAGACGAAACAGCGAAATTAGGGGCGCCTTAGGGGGTACCGGCTATGAAAAACACGTATATGTTAATAATCTGTATCAATAGTTTGTACTCATGGAACCCTTACTTAGAGGATTTTAGTTTCAATGCCTTTTATACAGTATTGAAATAAGGCCTTTGTCTAACAGCAGAAAATGTTTAAAGAAAATTCGTCGAGCCAATTTCGAGAAACTCGTGACTAAATCAAAGAAGTCGAGCAGAACACATACCGTACGATTATATCTTGTGTTTATATTTGGGCCGTTAAATCCACTCTTTATACAGTCTTGACTAAACGACTACGCCTGACCTCAGTAGGAGTGAAAAAAATCTATGTCATAGAATTTTGGTCTACTGGCGGTTTCAGTGAACACAATGAGGTCATTCATGTCTATGGCGTCGTAATGATTTGTTCAATTCCATAGGTTAACATTTCTCACGAGGTTCGCCAGAGCGCTTAGGAGGGCGTCGTCTGTGTCTCTGCGAGCGTCTGAAGCTGTCCACCGGCATGGCCTACATGCCTTGATCCGACCTGTTTCAATTAACAGCTGCGCAGAAACAACGCCGTCTACATCAGCACACCGGCTTCAGGTCGTTGTCGAGCGCAATTAGCATCGCAATCGGCCTGTCAGACATTTTCTGAACAGAGAGTGGCAGCCGACCATTCGAAAGAGCCAAAAGTTTCCTGTTACAAATATGTATTTAAATTGCTTGTGTGTTAGTTTTAAATTCTTTTTATTTTATTTTTGTTTCACTACATTTTACTGTAATGATTAATGTCACGGAATTTGATATTTTTTTGAGGAAAAAAAATCAGTCTGATTAGAATGCAAAATTATGACTTAAGAACTACTTTTAGCTCACTTTGGTTGATAGATTTTGTAAACATCGAGTGAAAACGATTGGCTATTACCAAGGTCATGTTCGGCCCAAGTGTTAGCTAAATTGTAAACAGCCTTTCCTTTTTATATATTTCCATCGTGAGAATTTGATTCTTAGATAGGGCTATTCGGGCCTACGTGATAAATGGCATTTGTTTTACTGCGCTGTTCAAATTATTGATCACGTAACCTGTCACGTGAGCTACCATGTGATCTAAAATCGCGGCTTAAAACAGACGCTTTCTAGTACATTTTCAGTTGTATTCCTACACCTCAGAGCTCAAGGTGTTTTATTGTTGAAGCCAGTTTGTTCTGAAGTACATCTATATTTTGGAATTTAATAATTTATTCTCTAGAAAAATACACAAGTTCTTTTTTTATAAAATTTCTGGGACAAGATATTCAGTGGAAATTTATTCTGGAATTCTAAACGGGAACATTATAAATTGTGATTCAACAATGAACTGTTGCCTTCTGTACAACGCCCTCATCTGACGTCATCGCCTTCCATATTGGAACTTCACAGAGATTCGAACCTGGATTCACTTAGAACTTTTTAGTGATAGGATATATTTTTCAATTCTAGGATTAATTTTTGGAGTATATTCACAAACCGTAAGTCCTACTTCATATTTTTATCTTGTTTTCTAGGGAAATACATTATTTTGTTAAAATTTACAAAGCTTGGTGACTTTACTCTTTTCTTTTGTTACATTTGTACGAGCCTACACGTAACATTCCAATGGGTCACGAAGTTTTGCGAGTTGCTGAGGTTGAAAATGCCGACCTTTGTACACTTCGCCATGGCAGACACGTCAACTCGTCGCGCATGCAGACGCCGGAGAAGTGTTTTCGGAGCCAGAGCCGGTTAAAGTTGGAGAATATGCTCGCCCTCGCCTCAGGCCCTTGCCTCCAACGCTGCAGTTGATGGAATTTAGGGCCATCCCAGCTAAGGCGCCTAGTGGCGGCCTTGAAAGTAGCTAACTGTGCCTCGATCACCGCCGCCCTGGCAGCAATAGCCAAGGACGTGAGACGGGCAAGTAGGAGAATCGAAAAAGATACCGAATTCTTTGCGATCGAAGAAGGCACGGAAAATTGCTTTGTAGGCCACCTGTATGCGCATGTCCAGGGTGGTCCTCAACATTATTGGACGGTAGAATTGGACCGCAGCCTGTCACCCCGGCCAACCTTCCAGGCTGCGAGTTTCTCCAATTGTTAGAGGGTGAGGACTTCAGAATGTCTTTTTGTACGGCATCACATACATGCATGTATGTGCCATGGATGGACATCAAATCTTTCTTTATGGCGAGAGCTTGGAAAACCGTCTTTAGTTCTCCACCGCAAGAGAAGGACGGAAGATGTGATCTCCTTATCTTCTTTGTTATACATAACATATATTGAGCTCCATAACTCTAGAAATCGGCCTCAGAAATTTTCAATAAATCTATCCAGTGATGGAACGGATCCATAGACAGAAATTCTCCAAGAGGCGCTAAAATCAAACTTCGTGAAATACAGCATCTGTAGGTACAAAATATTAATACAATCGATAGCCATTGAACGTGTTTTATATATCCGATACCCAGAAATTTGCCCCCTCCCCCCCCATTTCACTGATTCCTCTCACTTCGTCAAAATTTATTTCGTGGTTTCAACATATTCCCAGACATAGAAACTCAAAAAGAGCCAATGTAAAACTCTTTATAGGAGTATTCAAGGGTCCTTGGTTATATATACGATTTAATCCTACACCTGCTTCGCAAAGTTTTACTAAAATCTGTTAAAGGGCTGTAACGCTTCAATACTGCATGTATCCATAACGACCTTCCCATTAATCCCATTGTTCTCGATTAATGCTGTCAATATATCTTGTAGGAGTCAAACATATCATATGTACAATCTTTCAAAAGAAAGATCGATCACGAGGTCATTTAGGCGAGAACCGTAGGATCCAGATGAGGACCAAAGAGGCAATCTCCTAGTGGTCATCATTATAACGACCGTGTATTGAGCTCCGGATTTATCGAAATCGGCTCGACGAATTTTCTTTAAACTTTTTCTGCTGTTAGAAAGGGGCCTTATGTCGATACTGTATAAGAGGCACTGAAATCAAAATTCTCTAAGTAAGGGTTCCATGAGAACAAACTATGGATACAGTTGATTAACATTTGCGTGTTTTTCATAGCCGTTACCCCTAATGCGCCCCTAATTTCGCTGTTTACATCACAAGGTCACAAGTTAATCGTTTCTTCTTATTACATTTGCTCAAGGTACCGGTAGTATTTCACGCCTTGAAAATATACAACTCAAACACCACGTGCTCGGAACTATTTTACCTATGCTACCTCGGGCCAGTCAAATCATTTTTTTAATCCTCATTTCGCCTGTAACCTTGAACCATATCTACGATCATCGGAACAATACAAGCCGTCTCCAGACAAGTGAGCCGTCCCTTCTCAATTACTCTATTGTACAATTTACCAGTCACCCATCACAAATACTGCACTCGTATAATCTTTCGATACAGTTAGCTTTTAATAGGGACTACTCAGCTCCAGGGACACTTATGAGACTCGGACCTGAACTCACTATAAAATTAAACCATGCCATCCTGGAATCTCAACAAAACTGCAATCTCTGACGTTTGGCCCTACCAAGTGGTTAATTAGTCGGGCTGAGGAAACCGACTTCCCAAAATTAAACAAATGATCACTAAAATCTATGAAATCCTTAAAATGGAGAGCTATATGCAAATGGGGGATACTCCAAAATTTATTACAATATCAAAGATGGGTCTGTGTAAAAACTGTATAAAGTTGGGACTTATTAGCCCAAATGTAAATTTAATATAATGTCTTACGTCATGTGTTGTGCTCTACTAACTTTATCAAGCCAAGAATTTCTCGAAATTGGCTCTACGTTTTTTCTTCCACTTTTTCCTACTGTTATTTAGATAATATCCAAGAGGTGTTGTAATCAAAATCCTCTTAGTAGAGGTTCAATTAGTGCACAGTTTTGATACAATCTATAACATTTTAGTGTTGTTCATACCCGGTACCCATCGTTGTTACTTATCGACGTTATTCGTCAGGACTTCCTTCGTGGGTGGACTCTATCGCACAGAGATAAAATATCAGAGAAGGTCCATTGTCAGAATTCTTTAAAGAGGAAACATAGAGGCCCGTCTATAAACGTAAGGTATAATCTTCTGATCGCATGTGTTGAGCGACCTCTTTCATCTAACCGCGAATTCGTCGAAATCGTCTCGACGAATTTTCGCTGATTCCTCTCGTCAGGACTTCTTTCGTGGCTCAACACTATCCCCTAGAGATAAAATGTCAGAGAAAGGTCCATGTCAAAACTCGTTAAAGAGGAGAGATATTGGCCCACCTGTGTAAGTAAGATATACTCTCGCCTCCTCCCTTTATGTAGCGCCAATTTCTGCAAATCGGTTAAACGAATTTTTTTTTAATGACTTTGGCTTCTGTTGGAACAGGTTCCTGAATAGAAACTGTCTATCACACGTTTCAATCAACATCGTATAGATTTGATCCACACTGAGCGTGTTTCATACACCTACCCGTACGCTTGTTTACCCAGTTCAAAGGATAAAAAGACAACATTCGATGTCAATTGAAGGCTTCCTAAAGTCGTAGATACTTGAAATAATTCTTCTCTACGCACATTATGAATACAAAAGAGAAATCTCCAATTTCACAGTTGTACGGTTTTCTGTGGTTTCACGTTTACTTGAGTCATTAGTAAGCTTTTCGAATCCGAATACTATTAGTTTGCGCCATGCACAGCAGGACGCGACCCATACACCTAACACAACATATTAATCCTATCTCAAATTACTAATTATGTATACCCACCAATATCCTAACACCTTCCTACACATAGTCCGGGATTTGTCTCCAGTCAGCTTTATATAGCTGGCACCAAAGAACACTCTTATTTCTCTGACTGGGTTAGAACAACACCAATGCATGCCCTGAAGGGCTTTTAATCTTCAATAAGTAAGTTATAACCAATTATTTATTGAACCGGGAATAAAGAATGAATAGCCAAATGGATTTTAATAAGAAATAAGTAACCAAATGTATGTAGAAATAGTTGAATTGGGAATAAGTAACTGGTTACTTATTCCTTATTCAGTCGGTAACTGGTTACTTATTCCTTATTCAATCGGGAATAAGGAATAAGTCACCAACTTGACGTCAATGTCTTACGCGACCTCCATCTAGCCGTAGATTTCTCGAAATCGCCTCGACGATTTTTAAAAAAAAACAAAAACTTTTTCTACTGTTAGAACGTGTACCTAGTTAGAAACTATGCAAGAGACGTTGAAATCAAAATCCTCTTAGCAGGTGTTCAATTAGTACAAACTATCGATACAATCTATTAACATTTGCGTGTTGTTGTTGTTTTGGTTGGGGTTTTTTTCGGGCGGAGGGAGGGGTAATATCAGGTATCCATAGGGCGTCCCTTATATAGCTGTTTCCACTCGACGAAATTTGTCAGGACATTTTTCGTGGATGGACCTCTATCCCTTAGAGATAAAATGTCAAAGAAGGGTCTATGTTATAATCTTCTACATCATGTGTCGTACGAGACCTCCGTCATCTAGCTGATTTCTCGAACTCGGCTCAACGAAATTCCTCAGGACTTCTTTCGTGACCACACTATCCTCTAGAGATAACATGTCAAGAAGGGTCCTTGTCAAATCTTTTTAAAGATGATACTTAACGACAAAACTGCATAAGTATGATATAATCTTCTTGCGGCATGTGCTTTACCCGCCCTCCACTCCCCTTTATGTAACCCCCATTTCTGGAAATCGGTTACAAGTATGCTAAGTTCCCCAGTTCCAAGAACTTCAAGACAATATTCAAAGTCAACTGAAGGGCTTCTTAAACTCGTAAATACTCCACATAATTCTCCTTTAAGGACATGATGACCACATAAGAGAAATCACCAATTTCAGACTTGTATGGTTTTCTTGCGGTTTTTTTTTCCCTTCCCCTTTTACTTAAGTCATTAGTAAGCTTTTCGAACCCGAATACTAATACTTCACGCCATGCATCACAAGACACTACCCAAATGCCTAACACAACTAATTAATCCTATATCAAATTACTAAACACGTGTTCCTATCAATATCCTAAACCATTCCTACATATAGTCCGTGATCTGTCTATATTCAGCTTTATATAGCACTCGTATTTCTCCAATCGGGTTAGAATTACACCAATGCATGCCCTAAAGAGCTTTCATCTGCATTAACTAAGTGGTAACCAATTACTTACTGAACTGGGTGTGCTGTTACCGTTGGAACAGTCACTTACAGTAGCCCTTTAGATTTGTCTCCCCTTTTTAACTC
>JAECUM010014425.1:0-18609 GCA_016617855.1 Megalonaias nervosa
TATATATATATACAGTCTGGGGCGACTTCTCCAACCACCCGGGGGCGACTTCTCCAGATACAATGGGTCGAGTTCTCCATGAGGCGATTTCTCCCAAGGCGAGTTCTCCAATGGGGCGAGTTCTCCATGTTCCTGTAGGACTAACGTGGCCCTATGCCGGCGACGAAGAAACCCGGTACATACACCTCAAATAAGGGACTAAACAGTTAATAACATCACATATAATTTCATTTTGCTAATAAAATATTACCTCAGTTGTTAATCAACGATGAACGCAAGCATGAAAGTCGATATTTGAATGAACTAGATCCTTATTTCCAACGGAATAAGCACAGAGCCAAGAATAATTATGGTTCCATGCTTACCGTGTGGGTCATCTATATTTATAGAAATAGGACGTTTCCTAACATGAACAATTTCACTTTCTAACTTTAGTACCACAATCGATAGACAGGATAGCAAATGTATGCCTTTAATAGTTGTCTATGAAATTGTAGTAATGTTGTGCTTTGGTTAAATATTATTTAATTCGCTGCCTGTTTCGTATTTCTTGAACTCCACAATATGGCAGTGATCAATATAGTTCTGACCTAAAAGTACTTTTAGACAAAATCATCCATCACACAACATTTAGATTTGCTTTCTATCAATAGTATATTTTTCTTGATTTATGTGCCCAATGAATTATGAAAACTAACCGACTAACCTAGACACGGTGATGGTATCTGCCAAAATTACCTCTTGACAGGCTCACTTATGGTTTTAAAATAATTTTATGAAGAAAATAAACCAAACGCAAAATTCAAAATTTTCAAACATATGTCTAGAAAGTGATTTCATGGAGTCTATTCCTAAAACTCATATTGTTATTCACATATTGCTGGTTTCAAAATTCAACAAGTTTCCAAGGTAAACTCCTCAAATTTAAGATTATTTCAAAGCTGTACAAAATATTCTTTAAGTATTGCAATAATAGAGCAGGGTTTTAATTATTGTGAAAAACGAGAAGATAAACTGTCTAAACCAAGTTACGGCTATACATTGTCAGATCTATCAAATTATTTTGGGCATGAAGATTCTAATACAAGGAACTAAATTCTACTACGATAGACTAAACTGTACACTAACAAACAACAAACAAGAAAACAACAAACAATGAAAATATAATAAACTTCACAATATCAAAAGAGAAACAATCAAAGCGACAGAAAGCAACTTCCCATGATAGATACGAGGTAGAGATGTATCCATTCTGGAAATTAATAACTTGTACAATGACACAAGAATAACTAAAATATGTTATGTACGACATACGCATGCATTTCAAAAACGAAGTTGAAAAAAATACGAAACACCCCCCCCCCCAAGATAAACAACCAGTTATTAAGAGACATGGTATAAAAGTTTATGAGATATATAAAGCAATGCAGAGATCAAATGAATACGCCAAATAAGTAACCAAAAGGATATCCGTTTAATATTATTTCTTTTTGAACGCAAATAATTCAGTAACCTCAAAATAAAAACACGTATTAACCATTTGTTTCGTACAGTTTTGTTGTTGTTGTTGTATCGTATATAAGAGCTTCTGTCGCATTCGAAGATGAGTAGCCATACTTCACACTGCGCCATAGTCACTGAATAAGAGACTCTGCTCTCAGGCGATTTACTACCCAATTATGGATAGTATCCTTACACCAACAACTCTGAGGTCGCGTTTGTATCTTCAGAGCAGCAATTTATTTCCAAATACGTGGTCCAATTACTTTGTTTATGTTCATGACTTACTGAAGTCAGACTAATATGTATCATAAAAATAATTTTAAACTAAGCACGATGCTTTAAAAATAAAAGTGTGTTAAAATGTATTTTTGCAAATCGTTAAATTGCCGATGCTTATTGAATCACTTCCATTGTCAAATCTTCTTTTTCGGAGGTTTGTAGTTTTGCACGTTGTAAAGCGCTTCAGTTTCGGAGGTAAGTAATATCTTGATTATAGTTTGCAATCACATAATGCATAAATAGATATGGTCGATAAGCAACAAAAAAAAAAATGAAAAAATGAAAAACGGAAGTTGAGAAGATTGGTCATACTTAGGTAAAACTGGAGTAAGACTAACTGAGAAAGCAAAGTAGTGGTGTTCTGCACAACATATCAAAATTAAATGTTAATAATACTCGAGCTCACCAGAGATTTCTTTGGCTATACTACGACGAACAAACTTTGCTTCTGATATTTCAAGGTCAGTTATAATTAATTCTTTACCTGTCTGAATGTACTTTCGATTTCCTCACAAAGAGAATTGGGTCAGGGAAGGGAAATTCGGAAAGTGGGGGCTGAAAAAAAATTCAAATACACATCAACAAATATTGTTACAAAACCCGGGAATTTAAGTGCTGATTGTTAATTATTGTGGATTAACAACAATAATAACAAAAAATAACAGGTACGCACTTACAGGCAAGTGTGTGAAATGTGGTACAAAAAAATACAATATAATTATTGTGGTCCAGGAACCCGACTTGATATTCGACTTGACGAACGAGATCAACCAAGACCTGGAGAGTATCCAATAAATGTGATTGATCAAGCATGTCACGTTCATGATGTCGCGTATAAAAATCCAAATTTGCAACAACGACATATTGCAGATGTAAAGCTGACTCACGCATTAAATTCCATAAAAAATAAATCTCTCAGAGAAAAACTTGCTAGCTTCCTAGTAAAATCTGCTATGAAAGGTAAACTAGTGCTAGGAGCTGGTAATTAATCATAGATAACTATTATAATGGAATCTGTTTATTATAGCCCAAGAGGATATTGGAGAGGCAAAGCAGCAATTAGTAAACTTGCTGAAGTAGCAAAAGTCTCACGTGCTGTTGCTGCAGCGTGGTTAGCACGACAGGCAATATGGCAAATTTATCTACCACCACCTAAAAAATTCAGTATGCACATTTTGATGTCAGTACTCCCAATGAAGTTCATCAAGCAGATATTTCGTTTTACCACATGATACCATTAAAATTGGTAGACTTCAATCGCGCACATACAAATACGCGTTAACTGTCGTTGACGTTGTAAGCAGATATAAAGAAGCAGAACCACTGCCAACAAAAACAGCAACTGAAGTTGCATCTGCGTTTGAACGAATTTATCAACGAGGATCGGGACCACAAAGTGGTCTACGATGGCCACAGTTGCTACAGGTTGATCCTGGCAAAGAATTTCTTGGTGCAGTATCATCGTTGATAAAAAAAACATAACGTTAAAATCAGACGAGGACACACTGAAATTCATCGTGATCAGGCAATCGTTGAACGATTTAATAGAACACTTGCTGAGTGGTTATTTGGGTATCAATATGCAAAGGAAATATCCACTGACTTTAAGTCCATGGAGAGATCTCGAGAATGGGTTGCAAGGTTACCCAGTGTGATAGCTGCGTTAAATAATGAAATTACTCGTGCAACTTCTATGAAACCTTCCTATGTGATCACAAAGAAATATATACCAATACGCCGACGTGAATCTTCCTCTCAAGCAGTACTAGGTAATGTGACCGTAAGATATTTATATGAACCTGGTGAACTTGAAGGAGGTAAAAAAAGAGCAACTGATCCTATCTGGAGTGTTACCACACATAAAATTTCCAGCGTGGTGAGATCCACCGGTAGACCTGCAATCTACAGATTAGATTCAACTGCTCCTCAGCGTGGATTTGTACGCGAACAATTACAAATAATTCCTAAGGCACACAATTACCACCACCTTCACTTTTGCAAACTTGCACCTCTACGTCGATTACATTCAAGACAGGTCAGCATCACATTTTCGCGTGTGTGACCAAGACTACTAATAATTCTATCAACGGTAAATTGTCTTGGATTATTATTCAAATACTGCCACAACATTACTGAGTTACAATTCGCACAATGATTATTCTGTCGTTGTTTTAGTGTTATAATAAATTCAGCATCCATATCAAAGTCGCGATTATTTTTTTTTTTTTTGTCACATTGCTTATAGCTCGCTAATTTTTTCTTGATGACGACGAAGTTGTTAGTGATTTCTTCGGTTGTTACGTAATCCATGATAACCCTGTGTAGTTGAAATATTCTTCTGACTCGAGACACTGCGAGATAAGCTAAATTTGACCACTCAATACGATCATCGACAATCCAGATATTTGTATCAGTAATAGTTAGTCCCTGTGACGAGTGAATCGTTATAGCGTATCCTAACGTCCACGGCGATTTATCCATGCTCAACGCGCTCTCAACAACATCAACAACAACTAAAACAATATCATTTAGCACAAAATTTTGTATTCCACCACCAGGAATCTCAACATCAGCATTCTGTCGCCGAGTATCTGCTGGGCGATAACATAATGGTACAGGTAGATTTGAAAATGTTTCTTTATGTAACGTAAATAATTGTTGTTGAAGTGTATAGCGAACTATTTTTCTACTTGCAACTATCAAATCAGCAGGTCTCCATAAATTCCAAAAATCATTCATAGGAGTTTCTTGAATTACTTTACTCATTATCTCACACTGTATTTTATCCCTCTGTAGTCTTATTAACTTTTTAAACTCTTTTAGTGATTTATCAACAGCTCTATGGTCATCATTTATTTCTTCGTAATAATCTACAAATATTTTCAGCCACTCATGTGGAGACGATCCAATAAAAGGTGGCGGTTGACCATGATCGCCACACATTATCACAGCAGTATTCTTCAATAACAGCCAATCAAGAAATATTTTTAATACCTCCAGCGACACCGTGCAAATCTCGTCCCATATAATAATTTTAGGAATGTATGTCTCACCCATCCGCGATGGAGTCCATGTGTCTCCGCACCATCTGAAGAAACTATAATAAGTTTGAGATTTGATTCCTCGTTCTTTTATTTCTCTGGTGAGTTTATGTGTCGGTGTCAAAACAATCATATCTGAACAATTATTAAATAATTCAATCGCGCGTGTTGTTTTACCTGAACCACAACACCCATTAAGATAAACGGTTTTATGTCTAGCCACAGGGTCATATACAGATGGCAACAATGACGTTGTCGATGACAATTCTGATATTTGATTATTCTTGTAACATATTTCTTTAATTTCAACGTCGGCAGATTCAGAATAACTAAGTATATCTTCATGTTTTATTCTCCATTCGCCCCATGATGCATGATTATTAATATGCAATTGTTTTAACAAATCCGCATATTTTTTAATTATATAAAATGAATCTGTCGCGACTCTGACTGCAATCAGAGGAAACCTGTTTATCATTGATAATAGATTTATCGAAACGCACGCGGGCATCGAAGACCTTAAATGAGTAAACTGCGGTGACTCGCCATCAGTAAAGCTCACAATTGTACCTAATTTACTTCCGTCTGATAAATAAGCATTACTTCGACTTATAAATGTGTTTTTCTCCGTTGTATCAGCAATTATAAAATCGAGTTCAGCATCACCCATAATTAATCTTGTACAATGTCGTTTATGATCATATGATCCTCCTTGCGTAAATTTACCGATTATTTTTCTGCCGAGATCTTTTGCAAGTTTCTCATCGTCTTTTTTTCTGCATTTACGTATATTCTTAGTAATTTTAACAATATCATCTTCGTCACGATTAGGAAAATCTCTCCTAGCATCATTAATATTAAATATATCCGGTTCTGGCAACCAAACTTGTTTCTGCAAGCGGTATGATATAATTGCTTCACTCACTTTTAACGATATTAAAATTCCAGCATCAAGCATATACTGTAATAGCACTATTGGAGCCCAACATTTTTCTGAAAAATGTCTTCCAAACCACGCATAAACAATCTGATGGAGACCCCCGTAAAACTCGAACGACTCTATACAGGTGAATCCGGTTAAGTCAAAATCTGGTAAGGGTCCGTTTATCGCAACTCTGGTCATCTATTGTGATGGATGTTCAAATCTCTTAAAGTATTCAGAACACTCTCTGTATCCAAGGAAACTTCCAGGATAACATGCAACCATATCAACTGAGATAACGTCTCTATAATTGTATTTAGTATTCCATAATCCACCGTGTCCGTATTCCACACAACTGTGTTGGACATCTTCAAGAAATTCCAATCGTGTCGGTTTCCATGAATTTTTCTCCTGAGCAACGTGAGCAGCAACTGATGGAACGGTAAAACAGTTATTCAGTAATTGTCCAACCTTAATATCATCAGGGGTATATTTTAATGCAAGATTTTTCATTTCTTCGTGGAGAGATTCTGTACGATAAATATCACCATTAGACTGTACAAACTGATCATGATAATCATATTCCGAACTTTGAAACAGCCAAACAGATACAGGGTCACTTTTACTGATATTTTTGATGAAATCAAATATATGACCATGATAAAATTTAACCGTTCTGTCTCGTGGAAATATTTTTACTGCCACAGTCCATGCATGTGCGTTATGATCAATAATATCTATCGAAGCTCCTCTTGATTCATATTTCGATTTATACAAAATCTCTCCGGTTAACGTCTTCACTGTTATTGGGAATTTAAATTTCTTTCCCAGCTCAGCAACGTCGCTGATAGACGCTCCGGTATCTTTAACTGCTTCTGCCCATGTATTTTTTTTACGTCGTAAATCTGTTAAACCGTTTCCGCGTATCGCGTTTGTGAAGTGTTCTGTACCTCGTTCAGCTGCACAATTTACTCTTGTTGATGCTGTCAACGGCGATGACAGTTTCATAGGTTTGAGATCATTAACGTAAGGTTTATTATTTAACGGATATATTGCGTACACAACCGCAGTCACAGGGTACCTTCGTTCATAATACGGTTTGTCAATACCAGTCAGTATTCCTGGTTTGGAATTTTTACCGAGAACAATATTATTTCCTGACTGCATGCGGACAGGATCACGTTTGTCACGGATAATCCAAGTGTCGTCGTCTGTCTTTACAATAAATTTTATTAAAATAAAATATCTTTGAATATCAAGGTAGTCAATAATCTCTCTTCCTCGTTTGTCATTCATTACAACGACAGTATTTCCAATTCTGAATGTCGACCACACATGAGCTGCACCATCGTCGCGAAATTCCTTCTTGGCTTCACGGATACGTTTAATTATATCCTTATTCGCTAAAGCCAGATCTTGCATCAAAAAACTAAATTTATATTTCGGCAGTCTGTTAAGATCAAATCTAGCTCTATAAGGTTCAATTGTAGATAATTCCTCCATTATTATAATTAAGACAAATATATATTTAAATTGAATTTTAATTATATATATATGATTCAAGCAAAGAATCAATGCCATTGGCTCAAAATCGGATATACTTCTCCTTGTAACAAAACTTGCGTAAACGAATTCTGCGGTTATCACATGCAGTGCGTTAGACACAGTAGTCTAGGACCAAAACCGTGTGTGCGGTGTGGTGTTGGAGTCAGAGGAAAAACTCAGCTGTGTGTGCAATGTGGTGGTAAAAACTGCAGAGAGCTGAAACGATATTACGATAAAAAAAAAAATAACACCTTAAAATCGTCAGGTGAATCTCCTATAAAAACCGAAGAAGATTATCTCGCCAGATTTTCAAAATAATGATTTAGACAAATAATATTATTATATAAATGGAGCAAAATGAGTTTGTGAAACATCCAATCATTACAAATTATGAAGCATCTCGTGATGGTGTAATTAGGCACTGTAGATTGAAAAAAACAGTAGGCACTGTTGAAAAATTGGGTTATCTTAGATTTACTGCTGACCAGAAAAAAAAGATATTTATCACATAGGTTCGTGTTCGAGTGTTATTTTGGACTAAGCAAAGATGGACTTGTAATCGATCACATCAGTGGTGATAAACTTGATAACTCGCTTCGTAACTTACGAATTGTTATACAAAATCAAAATTGCAAGTCCGGAAATTCTGGCGGTGGCGCACGATACGCAAGGGCTGTTAAATCTGTAAATACAGAGACTGGCCAAGAAATTATATTTAAATCAATTAATTCTGCTGGTAAACATTTTAACATAGTACCACCTTCAGTAAAATACGTGGAAGATAATATCACAAAATCTGCATTTTCAAAAAAATTTGGACAAAAAATCAAATTTCAGTATATCATTATGGTATCAGATGATTAAGCGAGACAACTCCGTCAAGCATAACTTAGTAAATCAAGCAGTTGTCGTGCTTGCTGTACTACGTTAATGTTATATGACAGCAATATTTTCTTATTCTGCTTGCGAATCTTTGCCAGTAAGCATCGATATATTTTTCCTTATTGTATGTGTTATTTCGTCCATTATAATTTCATAAAAATAATAAATATATCGTTCGCAAAAATGATGTGTAATTGTGTGTACACTAGTCCGCAGCAAAATCCATTTGTCCTCAAAATACATGTATGTAACACAACAATATAGATTTATACAGCTTGAATGCCCCATAGGACACTAATGTTTCCAAGAAGCCCATTGTTCCATCATGTAATCCGATAACCTGGGTCACACATTGTCTATGTTAGATTATCGGCTAATATATCTCAACTGTGTGAATAAATGTACATCAGGTTATTTTTAGACAAAAGTAATATATTACCATCTGGCATGTGTTCATATAACTGATCGATGTTTTAGTATCCTTGGCAACGGTTGGCTACATGAATACAGACACTTTAACTCGGCAGAAATGTGGGTCTCATATAACTATAGATTTCTCAATTTAACAGTGTATTTGGAAATTGAAATAAATTCACATTTTACAATAATTGTGATTTTATTCAGAAATCCACACTACAGTTTACAATGATTGTGATTTTATTTTGTATAATTATGTAAGTGCCTGCGCTTCAGCATTAGGTAACTTCATAATAATTTTTCAGACATATATATATATAAGGAAATCCGGTGGTCTATTGCTAATGCGTTGGATTCTCATGCTCGAGGTCCTGAGTTCTATTCTCGTGACCGGCACATTGCCGGCGGGGGCGATATTATGCCAGAATTTTCTTATTAGTGGGGCTCCGCCAGCCCTCGAAATTCAACAGAAATTTGCACACTCTCCACCATGTCACTTGGTGGGTGTGTTTTTTATACACTCTCCGGGTTGATTATGGGGGAGAGTGTGGAAAGTTCTATTGAACGTAGAGAAGGCCCCGTTGTGTGTCTGTCCTTAAGATAAGTTTGTTAAGTCTACATGTTTGCACTGTCCTTAGTGTTGTGTTTGTGCTGTCCTGTCCTTAGTGTTGTGTGTTTGTGCCGTCCCTGTAAATACGTTACTGTAAATATATGTAAATACGTTACTGTAAATATAATTGCTGTAAATACGTTACTGTAAATACGTGTGTACATATATATGTAACCTTTGATTCTGCTAGGGGGTCACATGGGGTTTGTGTGTTGCATATATATATGTAACCTCTAATCCTGCTAGGATATTCTTTGACAACCTAGGGGGTCACATTGGGTTAATTGTACTGTGTGTTTCGTCTGATTTCGAATTTCCTCTGATCCTGCTAGGATGTTATTTGGCAACCTAGGGGGTCACATGGGGATTAATTCGAATTGTTTGGCAACCTAGAAGTTCACATGGGGTTCTGTTGTGATTATATGTTTTATACATTTTTGTTATTCAGAAATATTTTATTTTATTAATATTATTCTGATTTTATTTTTATTTTAAACAAACATTTATAATATAATGAATTCTGAAAATATTAATGTTATTATTTCTGCGATTAAAAAATTACAGCATAAAGGTATAAATATATCTGATAATATTAATCCTGAAAAATTCTGTGTGATTTTGAATCATTAGAACAACGGAAATTAGAAAATAGATATACTTTGCCATCTGATTATAAATTCATGAAGTTTATCCAGCAGGCAATGTTACAGTCGCTGGCAACAGTTACAGATAATCAAGTGAAGCTGTTTGTACCTCTCTCACACGCTATTGACAAAATTAAGTTAGAATTATCTCATGAATACGAACAGAAAAAGATTGTGAACTTTCGTATAAGACAGTTGAGGGAGCATTGTGAAAATGATATTGAAAGTGATAATGAAGGTGGACCCACTAACGGAGTCAATGTGGTAATGGCTAAACAAAATCCCTGGCAAAATTGACAGAGTCGAACTATACAGTTTATTTACTTATAATACAATAATATTTATTTTTTTATTCAGATTCTGATAATAATATTTATTTAAAATAAAAATATTTTAAAATCAGATTATAATAATAATATATTTTTTTTCTGTTTGGTTATGATAATTACGATTTACCCCATTAGAAGTAAAAAAATTTTATTCTGATCCGAGTTAGATTCGGACATTTTTTTTTGTTTAACGATGACGCATTATGAGCGTACATACAGATTTATACTTAAAACCTCATTTTGCAAATCCAGAATGCGTCCTATTTGGTCTGTAAGTTTGAAATGTATCCTTGATAATAACGGATTATGTACATGCAGATAAACAGGGTTAATTGATTCTGATACAATTAAATACCTGGGGGCCATTTGAGGGCTAAATGAATATAATATATATCCTTGCTGGGCCTGGCTAGACATTGAAAGATCTACTTGATAGCTGCCATCAATTACATCACATACTAGATTGACTGCGATCGTTGATGTTATATTAACAATACCAGGTGATATATGACGGCCTCCACCGTATGAATCGTTATTATGTTTAAGAATAACCGGTGGCAGGGCTATTTTTTTTCCATGATTCAATTACTCCGGGAAAATATTCTTCAATAAGATCGTTGACTGATTTTGTTATATCGGTATTGTCAAATCCTGGTATTATAAATGTTTTTAATTCATCTTCTGTTATTTTGTAATGTTTAATAAACAAATCTTTCATCATATCCCAGTCTAAAATATAATCACTATCTATACCACCCCTACGCTCTCTTACAGCGTGTAAAATTATATCATTAATAAGTCTTAAATCTGTCACAACAATGTTTAAATGTTTTATTGTTTCAATTATCTGTTGTTTTACGTCTTCGCTGTAATATTGTAATAAAGAAGAAATAAATTTCGTAGTTTATTAATTGATTGTTCGTACTCGAGTTTAATTGGGTCGGACCATAATTTAAAATTTTCTTCATTAATGTGAATTTCTCCATTAACAGATTTATATAAGTGTCTTCTTCTAATATATAATTTTCTACCATAGAGCTCTTGATAATATTCTAATTGATCAGCGGGTACCCACGGAAATTTACTTAGATATTCTAGATCTTTTATATATTTTCTTTCGCTTGTCTTAAATTCTTCTCGTTTTGGTTCTGGAATTCCATTATAAACGAGGGGAACATCAGGCCATCCTAATACAGTTCTGACCGATGACTGATAAATATCTGCAACATAATCAGGGAAATTTATTTCAATCGCCGCTGATAATGTTGGTTCGTAAACAATAATTGCTATTTTGGATCCTTTTCCTGTAATAGATTTAATTCTACGTTGAAACTCATCATTAATCTGTTCTATTTGATAACTGCCCGTTGAAATTCCAACAATTTGCCAATCAGGAGTTCCATCGGGTTTATTCTTATTTGCAAACACAAGTGAATTGTTTGCTGGTAGTCCACCAAACGATTTTGATCTAATATTTGGCCAGCTATGATAAACTCGTAATTGTGCTAGCGCTATTTCTTTTGCTGGAATTGCAGTTGGAAAGTTAACGCTAAAGTCTGGACTGGTGGAACTCAATGATATCATTGTAGTTTTTGTATGCGTAGTATTAGTGACGATCTGTTGTAATAGTTCGCGCGATCTTTGATCTGACATTATTATTACTGTTATTATTTTAAATCGGGAACTTTTTGATCATTTATTTTTCCGCCTTGGTGGCTATTGTCAAGGAATGCGTCATTATAAATTTTCATTATCGTTATGAACTCCTCATTGGATATTTTACCATCATTGAGATACGCCGAAAGATACGATGATAGTTTAATGCATGCAGACACCGACGTGTAGTTTTATTATATACTCGTGTAATTTTGTGTTTGTACATGTAGCTATCTTTTTTGCGATAATACTGAGGATACCTGCGCTTGTTGTTGCCGTTGAAACGACAATTGTTACAACTGCAGGTGCTGTCATTGTTATTGTTGATAGCAATACACCTGCGGACTCGATGATAGCAGAAACTGAATAAACAATTATATCAATGATAACCACACGCCTGCGATATTTTTTTTACTTTTACTGTATAATTGTCAACGATATTTTTTAGTTTGGTCTGACACTCACATGCTTGATTGTATCTGTAACGATCCACGTCAATGTGGGACTGGGGTCCCTGGGTTTGATTCATTATAATTAAGTCATTTAATTAAGTAATTAATTGAGGAGTTTCAGCTACAAATTCCAGACACCACCAGTAAGACACCGAGGTTAATTTTTTATCAGATGGTTCCAGTATAAATTCTTCTTCGACATCTTTATTTAATATAATGGATATAGTTCCAGAAAAAAAAACATCGATTTAATGACGCCATGGAAATGTAGTGAATATCCTGAACTTTTCTTTACTGAATACAGACAGCCTGTACACTCCAGTTACTTCTGCGGTATGTTTGATAGTGTTATTTTGTGGTGTCCATGTTGATGATCCTGATGCTACTGTGTATACCACATTGATGATCTGCTTGTGAGGAATTTTAATCAGATTCGTTTTTTCAACGATATCAGGTATTCCTCTAACAATATCGTTGATTTTTGTGTTAATGTCAGCAAGTTTAATATCTACAACCACAGGATAACCAAAAAATTCATATACAGATCTGTTTATGTTTCTACGAAAATTCAAGAATGTTTGTACGTGATTAGAAAACTCAGTTTTGAATGCGGTCATTTCATCTTTGATTGTTGTTAATGATGTCACCGTCGGAATGTTGCTATCGTCGACGTATTTTTTCGTTGCAGCGTCGAAATCTGATTCTGGTGTTCTGAGATTATTAATACCATTATTATTCATGTTGAGAAATGCACGCATTATACCACCGTTGACTAACACAAACTTAGATTCTTGATCATCGACGTATTTTTTTGTTGCTGCGTCTGTATCTGTGGCTGGGTCTCCAAGGTATGTAATTTTATTTTGATTCATGATAATGTTATCAGTGAATGAATCACCAGCTTTTTTGATATAATCGTTAACTGACTTACCGGAATCTTGTATTTTACCTTGATCAGCAAAAGTAACGATATTATTAACAACCGCGGTGGGAATTCGTATAAGTACATCTGACAGTTGTATATTACTTGTTTTTAATCGTCCTTGTTTATCCTGAAAAACAACGATTTCATTTTGATCCACACTTGTGATATTTAATAAATCATCGATTTCATTTCTGAGCTGATCAAGAGTTGCATATTTAGATAAGTCACCTTGCTGAGCTTTACCGCGAGAAGATCTTCCATAAATATCTACCATTATATTTACTAATATCTGTTTAAAACGTTTGTGCGCGGCTATGCCTGGTGGTGGTATATTCGTGTACGACTTTATGAGGTGGTTTTCCTGGCGGTGCCAGTGAAATTGCGTCGAGTACAGCGAGGGTTTCACGGCCACATACTGGTGGATCTGTTAATTTTTGTTTTGGTAATGTTGAATACCATACTGGTATATCACCAGCTAAATTACTATATCGTAAAAATTCTTTTGGTGGTGCCAACCCATACGAATCGAAATAAACAATTCCACGTGGATCAATAGCGTATGCAACCCAATGAGTGTCTGGGCCCGAGTTTTAATCGAGATTAATAATACCAGTTTCAATATTGTTTGGTTGTTTTGGTAATTGATCACGCATAAAAACACCACTGAAGTTTTTTTTTATGTTCAGTTGCTTAGCAGCATCAAGTAAAACAAAATTAGACATAGGAAGAATCATCGAACTGTCCCGGGCAGTCTTAGACCTTTTCCGTACCAGTGAGAAGTTCCTGGAAGTCTTAGACCTTTTCCCTTTTTTTTTGGAGGTTTTTATTCCGTGACCTGTTGCTTTCTTTAATGCCATTCCAGCAGCAGTTCCAACAGCACCTAACTCAGCTGCTTTTGCAACAGCTGGGGCTGCAGCGGCTATTATCGCTGATAACGCGGCAAGAAGTGGAAATATACCACCCGTTTTAGCGATGTCTTTAATGACACCCGCAGATAAATTAAGTCGTATGCCAGTCTTTGATTGTTTGGCTTCATTGAAGTGCCTATGCTGACGTTCTGATAATGATAGTTTATTCGGACCACCTGCGATTTGTTCTCGCTTTAGTGATAATTTTACCGCACAATTATTTTTTGATGATGATTGTAGCTTTTTAATCTGACCAGGTGTCAGAGTAACACTAACATGTTGATAAGACATTTTATAATTATCATCCTGATTTTAAATCAGGGATTAATTACATGTTTTCTACTGGGGCATCAACGACTCGCATTCGTCCACCAACACCTTCAAGTAACATTGTTTTGTCGCTGAGTATAACAGTAATTGCCCTATAACCACCAGCGGGCAGTCGAGCTACACGAGCTCGAAAGTGTATATCAACGACAGATTGTCTGAACAAATCTAAGTGTTCTAGTAAAAAGTAATATATTGGATACAGTGTTGTAAAATCACGCTGAGATATCTGTAAATCAGAATCAACATTCTGATCACGCCCCATGAATGTCTTCAAGCGATGATATGCACGTGCAACATGATTGTTATCAAAATTTAACAACACTTCTTCGGAAGGTTCTTGATGTCCATTTATCCTCAAAGAAACTTCATAAACTCCAAGCGTATCAAACACCATTGGATTTCGTTCTTGTGAGTCTACTCTGGCATTTTCCTACAACGCGATAAATATATGTCGTGGTGCTGACACCCTCTGCTGTGATGCTATCTGCCATGTAAATAAACCAGCAACGGCACCTTGAATACTGTCTGTGGTCATAGTCAACCATGACAAAGTTGATTTACCACCACTGTCCATAAAAGAAAGTAACCGTTGTTCTTCGGTAATCGATGGAGTCATCGTTGGCATCCACAGCGAAAGTTTTGTTAGTATTACTTTACTTGCATCAATGGCAGCATCACGTCTTATTGCATCATTGTCGGTGGCTTTTCTAACATGTACCACTGTGTGTTTAGCGCCTAATATAACCTTCCTAACATTTCTGCAGAATCCAAATATATGTGACAGTGGAATCGCACATGAAAAGTTTTCTTCTCCATTTAACATTGATCTACGTGAGGCAAATCCTAAGTTGAAATTGTCATTCATTGATATGACTTCAGTTCCAGCGGCATTCAGTCTCACGTTTCTGTTTCTGGATGACCAGTGGTATCCTTTGCAAACATCATTGATGGACCAGCTGATCTTGAGTAATCATTGCTGTATCTTGCAAGACCAAGTATCGTCGTGGCAACATCAACATTTTCTAAACACGATTCAATATTTTTTCCGTCAATCATATATATTTCGCTGTTAAATAACGCCATAACACCATTGTTAACAAAACCAGGTCGATCTAAAATTCCGTATGCTGTATTATCTGCTTTCAAGAGTCTACCTTCTATTTCGATAAATGCTTCAGCGGGCAAGAAATATCCACTCGTATCTTGAACCTGTAGTTCAATTCATCCACGCTGATCTGGCTGTCGTGCGTCATAAGAATAATACTGATAATCGCGCACAGATTCATCTTTGAGTACTGGTGCATCCATGTCAAATGCGGGATCAGATATACGCTTAAACATCTTTAATATTATCGTGTTCGTCTAACACGAAGACCGCTTCCTGCTATTAGACTAGCGGTTATATTTTTTCTTTTTCTGACATCGGTACACCAGCTAACTCTGCTAGTTTTTGATTAGCAGCTTGATTTATTATTTTACTGATATTTGCGGGCATCACTTCAGTGCTGGCCAGTTTCACTGGTGGCTGAGGTTTTCGTCGTATTAATCGTGCTAGTCTATCCCTGATTGCTGAGAATGCTTTGCTAGCAACATGACCAACAGCACCAATACCTTTTTCACAAACAACATCAATAGCTTTCATTTCTAGTTGCTTTGCAAGCGGTATTGCTTTTGGGGCTATCCTTCTAAATAGACCTTGAACAACATCACCTAGTCCATCTCCGTAGATCGTTTTGTATACTGGTAATCGTGAATTTATTACCCTGACCATGGTTGGTCTGCGTTGAGTATTATGTATGATCATCTTATTATAGTCATTGCATCTAATTACATACTCAGTCACTGTGATAATCATCGGCGATTTCATTAATAAGGGACCGATAAACATCAATATCCATAACACCGCCTGTAAATAATCGTTGACAAATAGCAGCTGCTTCATTAATGATTTCTTGGGAAATATTACCAGCTCGTTTTCCTCCAATGAGAATTTCTAGTCTTTCAACATCAGCAAGGACGTTATTAGGACAAGCAATAAGGCCACTTCCTGGAGTAGTAAGACCACTTCCAGTTGTTTCTTCTTCCTCATTACGAGGTGTTCTGAATGGCGATTTTCCTGACGATAATATATCTCCCGGTAATGGCGCTCTTTTAACTTCTTCGACTTGTCTTGCAAAATCATTTTTATTTTGATCACCAGAAATTCTAAAAAAAAAAACACGGGACTTTCGAAATACTAAAGGAACCCAATTTTTTTCTAAAACACTGGCGGTGTTTGGATCTAATAATTCATCACGATGTGTTGCGGCAACCGCTATAGGTCTCTCTCGAAGTAGTCTACGACCTTCTTCGGTAAATCGGGCTGGTGGTTATGGTTTTGGTTTTGGTGTAACAAGATCCCTTACGTCACCGACCTCCTCACGAACTTTGTCAACACTCTCAAGAACTTGTTGTACTTCTTCTTGTAATTGTGGCTGAGCCGCCGCTATTTCAGCCGGAAGTTCTCTAAGAATCTTCTTTGTTTTCTTAGTTCTTTCTGCTATTTTACCAGTTGCTTTAGCGGTTTGCTCTAACGCGGGAAGAAGACCTTTAGTAGTTTCTGTAACAGGTTTAAATAACTGTTCTGCACCTTCTGCAAATTCCACCTGAGACTCCTGACGAGCTTGTAGTTGTTGCTTGACAGAATCACGGACGAGGAGATATTTCTTAATTTACTCTAGTCGCTCTCGAGCTATTCTAGCTGTATGAGATTCCATTATTTTATATAACAATGATTTAATTATAGCAGCAGGGAGGGTGAACGACCAGCGTTGAGTGACCAGCACGTAAACGAAACACGCCATAAAATAAAAACGCGCGTCAGTGATGATGTAACAAAATGAGCTAACCCAATTAGAGAAATCTCATGGCCTGACAGAGGTTTTGGTTTAACGTTATTTGACCTTGAGATTTCATTTTCGTAGGAAGTTTTATTTCTCATAAATAAGATCTCCAACAAAAATAGTCTGTTCACCCTCCCTGCTGCTAGCCATTATGACACGCCAATTGCATTTGATGGATGTTAACGTAAGCGATAAATGTGAATAGACACGTACAATTACACGACCATACATGCATCAGAGTCTAGACAAGCGAACTACAAGCGACAGAGAATGTCTAACAATCTTTGCCATAGTGATTATGATTAGGATCGCTGAATATTTCGAGATACAATAATTGTGTGTGTGTGTGTGTGTGTGTGTGTGAGAGAGAGAGAGAGAGAGAGAGAGAGAGAGAGAGAGAGAGAGAGAGAGAGATGGTAGGGGGAACAGAAATCCAAAGATCATGAACTGTTTTCACTCAGCCAAACATTGAATGGCATGCACTATCCAATTATAAAAGAAACGGATTTACGTCATCTGTTGCTCTGAAAATAATACAATAAAACTGCTTCATTCCATGGAGAATAAATTACGATGCATTATAACTAGTTCATGCTCATCGTAAAGGGAGCCTACTACCTACATCTACGTTTGGCCTTCTTTGAACGAGATTTGCCGTCGTTCTGCATTGAACACAATCGTATTCTTTTTAAAGTTTTCACAATTGGGAATCAGCCAGACGAAAACTATAAAAGGAAAACATGTTTAAAGAAAAACTTATGAAAATTTATAAAACAGTGTTGCTTGAAGTGTTGCCGTCTAATGTTAAATACTAACATTAATAATGAAAATTTGTTCAAATTTATTTATGCGGACAAGTTATAGTGTCCGATACATTAGTGGAGACAATACAGAGCCCATGACTGGGTGAAGAGGGATGTCCATTTCAAGGAAATTATTGCTACTTTCCTTCTAGAACATGCATGTCAGACCGCTCCGGTGGCCTAGTGGTTAGAACGTCCGCCTCGGACGCGACAGGTTGTGGGTTCGATCCCCGGCCGAGTCATACCAAAGACTTACAAAAATTGTACTAACAGTTGCCTCACCTGGCGTTCAGCATTAAGAGGTTAGTGTTAGGACTGGTCGGCCTGGTGTCAGGATAGTGAGACTGGGTGGGACATAATGCTACATGTCTGCAGCATGATGCCCTAGTGCTAGACATCACTATAAACTGACACAGTGCAGACATCGTAGTGACATGACTGAAAAATTTTTGAAGATACGTTAAAAATCCAACACTCACAC
>JAECUM010014426.1:0-94757 GCA_016617855.1 Megalonaias nervosa
TTGCAGAAGTTTGAACAACAGTACAATCCAGTCTCTAATGAGTGTAAAAACTAGCATGTAGTAAATGTATCCTCCTTTCAAAGCCTTTGACGAATAAACACAATATTGTTTGACTGACACACAATGCACACATTCTATTTCAGTTTGCTAAGATGTTTTCACATCATGTTAACAATAATAGCTCAAAATGGATTTATTTTTTCAGTTAAAAGAAATAATGCAATTTAATGTGAACTGTAAATAGCAAACAAGTTTTGATGGTTTCACTATTTTTTAAAAATACAGATTGTTCATCTACACACTTTACCCTCTACTTATAAAATAGACGGGAATCTAACTATAATAAAATTTAAGTCCATTTTATATCTGACAGTTTTGTGTGTCTGCTCCTTGTTACAATAATGTTACATGACACTCACTTATACTGCTCTGGCTCTGGAAGACAGCATACCATATATACCTGCTCATAAGTTGGGTCCAACTTCTAAAAAAAACATAGACCCTCATCTGTCATTGCAATAATGCACCGGTAGATACTGATTACAACAAACGAATTGCACAGAACCAGATCCTCCATTATGTGATGGCAGATCAGAATCTATGATCTATGAAGTTTGATGTTTGATCTGACATGTCAGGGTTACTGCACTAAAATGACTTTTATTTTCCAGGAGTTTTCCAGGATATTATAAGGAGAAAATTACAAATTTCAGGAGTAATTTTCAAAGTCTGATACTTTGATTAAAGACACATTATACTGCAGTTGAAGGCATGTGTGCAAAAATCTCTTAGTTACCAGACTCAATCATGGCTACTGAAGTGTTATGATGATCGTTGCAAAACTGTTCACTGCAAAGTTGCAGTGGAAAAATAATATATTTTCTCTAACAAAATGTTTAGTTTAGCATTTTAATATCAAATTCCAGGACACAATCTTCAAGGACTTTTCCAGGATATTCTCATTGAATTCAAATTCCAGTTGGATTCCAGGACTTTCTTAAAAATCAGGAGGGTGCGGAACTCTGGAGTATATACAGTATTTGAAAGCAGAATCTGTTGCAGGAATTATCTGCAATTATTTAGGTTAGGTGGTAGTGCACTCTGCTAGAGTTGAAAGGGCATGGGGTTGGGGTGGAGTGTCTTGTGCTGTTCAAATTTCTCTTTGTATATGCTAGATGTTAAAGCTAAAGTTCTGGATGTGCTAAATGATGATGTTAATTAAAACAAAAGAAGAATGCTGAACCATCTGCTCCATGCTGATTTCTACAACATTATGAGATATCTGCAGCAAATATTATGAAGTTTTATACTGAAATGCTCAAACCTTTTCTCATTATCTTGAAATTGTCTCTGGATAGTGTATTTTAAATCTTGGAACTGTTTGGTTTGATCATCATTTGCACTTCTCACAAGTTTCATTTGCTCACTGGCCTGTTTACAGTGCTCTGCAGTACTTGCAAGTACTTTTTTCATCTTTTGTTCAACACAACTTTCTTGTTCTAAGAAGAAGGACTTGAAAGAATCAATAATGTTCTCATTTTCTTGCTTTTGCTGCTCAGATAGATGTGTCAGCAATTCATGCACCTGAGAGTCTTTCTGTTAAAAAAGGAAATTTTTTCACTTTAAAAAATCGTCTTCATCCACAGTGGAAAAAAAAGCTTAAAATACAGAAGATAGCCTAGAAAATAGCTTAATCACTTATCCAGCCTACCAAACTATACATTTTACATCACGTTTCAACATCATGAAAATTAATACATGGTATAAATATAGGAATTTGTTTTTAAAAATGACTTGTAAAAATAATAGTTCAGTTTAGCGAGTTCACTGTTCAAACATTATTTCTGCAAAGGTATCAAGGAAAAGTATTGAGTGCTTTAATTTAATTCAGGCTAACATTCTGATATACAAATATTTGCACATAATGTAATAATACTATATAAGAACAAACAAAATTAGATATGAAGCTATGGAAGATGTAAAAAGGTTCCACAGAAAACGACATATGGTTATTGCTGAAATTAAATGTAAGAACATAGCCTGTTGTAGCAATTCAGATCATGGGCTTCAAACTACAATTTTTAATTATACAGTTCCAGTTCCAGCAATCAAGTGCTGAAATTAATCTTTCTGCAGACTTAATTTCATGAGCTGCTATGCACTAGATACCACAGACTCATCTTAGGAGGCTGGATTTAGTCCTGATATTGTCATTTAGCTAAAGGGAATAAACATGCTAAAATTGAATGAAATCTGTCTCCCAGCTCTCAGTTACGGTCTGGTGAACAAAATGAACATGAAATATACCCTTTCACTCAGAGAAACAATGTTATCAGGTAACACCATGCCAACGTCTTGGCTGGTACGGTGTGAGAAGTTCACCAACAAATCATGCAAACCTACAGGACCATGAACCTGAAAATACTATTGGTCCTGTCCATAAGCAACTGGTCCTACTTATATCATACAAGAATATAAAATGTAGTAGAACTCAGGCAGACATGCATATAAACCCTTAGTAAGATATTTATATAATAAAACATGGAACAAAGAATAAAACACAAAATCAGATTTATATCATATGTAAACTTTATTAGATTCAGAATAACATGACCATTATTGACTGACCAGGACAATGATGCTCACTATCAAGCTGATCATGATCCATACATAAGTCATTTAGAAACTGGGTGTCATCTAACCAGTGATGAACAGCCACAATAAGAATCAGAATCCTCATCCATTGACTTTCATCAATCCAGCCTCCAAAGATGAATCTGTGGTATCCCATGCACAGCAGCTCATGAAATTTAAGTCTACAGAAAGATGAGTTTCAGTAGCGGAATGCTGGAACTGGAACTGGTTCAAATGCATCCACATGAGCAGAATGCAGCTGAACAGTTACAGTTCATTCAGCTCAGCATTGTGAATGATGTCTGTTTCTGTAGCTCAGTGAATTTTTCACCTCAGAGTCTTGAAGTGAAGATCAATTTACATAATTAAAACATCATCTGCATCATATCGTTTTCTTTAAACTAATTACATTTAACTTGTTGTATGGTTGATTTGTCTAATGGGCAGACCATGTTTGTTTTTCTGTGGCATGCAATGGCTTCCATAAATGATTTGTCCTGTATCACAAATGAAATCTTCCAAACTCCAGGGGCAACATGTTACATGTATTATACGTACACATACCACTCTTTTTCAGGATATATCAGACAAGTAGTGATGCTCAATATGTTGATACAAAATGGTGTTGAAATCATTCATGTGTGAAATGAATTCCATAAGAAAATTCACTGAGCTAGTCTCAGATATCATTTGTGATGCTGAGCTGAATGAACTACAACAGTATTGTCTTGGTCTTAGTATGCATCCTGTTTCCATATTCCAAGTGAATCCTGTAACCCAACTATCGTTTTCATTTGAACTGTCTTATTCCTTTTAACTATTAATTTTTTTCTTGGCTGTATTTATTTTTGTTAGCCTTTGGTGGCTTCCAGGCATCCAAATACCTCTACATGTTGATGCTGGGAACTGGACGAAGCATCTATCAGACATCACATAGACACAGAAGAGTCTTTATTTGAAGTTACATGCATCTTGTATACACAGGTAAAAGATGAGTTATTTATCATTTCATATGACCCAGATTCATGGGTGGTCATATAGGACTCATAGTATTAATTCAGGTCCCATAGTCAACCTAAGCAAACACCATGATATTAAAAATTCAATAACTTTAATTTCTGAGTACTCATGATGAAACCTATATTTAACAGTATAGACGCACCCTTCATGACAGCTTCTGTGTAGAGAAAATTATATGTGCCACGACATTTTCAGGATCTACATGTGATTGAAATATGCATTTTTAATACAGAATCAGAGTCAGGTGCTGATTTCAGTAAGGAGCCTTCCAAACCCGAGTCTGTAAAGGGACTGAAATTCTATCAATAAAATAATGTCTCTGTTTCTTTCAGTTACAACTAGGATAAGCTTTTAAAAGATTCTTTTCACTAAAATCTTACTTTCACTATCAACCAATTCTGGCCAGCCAAACTAATATATACTCTTTTATCTTCACCCATTTTCTAGACTGGTTTGTATTCTTCCATATCATTAGTACAGAGAGTCCTAAAAAACAATTCAAAATTAATAATTTTATTATTGGTTTTTAATACTACTTTAAATAGCATAAAAATATAAAATTAAATTTACTCACTATGCCTAAAAATCCAACTAGCCAGATGGACTGACTCCTCATATTTTGCCCCTGTCTGCCATAAAATTGGCTGGTATCAGTTCTGAATTCTGGCTTAGTATAAAAAGCATATTTTACCTTGGAGATTTCCTTTTGCATGTCTGAGATTTCTGAAGTTTTCTTATCTTGAACTTGAAGCTCTTGCAAAATTCTTCTGCTAGCTGCTTCAAGAGATTCCAGCACTGAAACATATATTAACACATGTATTATCAAAATATATTCCGTGTACAGAAAATAATAAACATGTATCATTCATCATTTTCCTACAAAACCCTGAAAATGAATGCATACTAATTTTCTGAGCAGTTCTTGCTATTTAGAGAAATGTTTTAGAATTTCAGCAAATTAACATTGACTAAACCAGTGTTTTTAAAACATTATCATGCCAATTTTGATGCAAAGAATTTGGGAATATAGGATTTTTCTCGCATGAATATAGGAATTCTAAACCCAAAAATATAGATACCTTATAGTAATTACTGCAAACCTGGATGCATTTTTTAAATCAGCTTTCAAAATGGAAATGGATAACACTAGAAATTTTCAATACAACTAATAACGCTATGCTAAATAATCTGACCAGTTTGAACTATCAAACCCATGAATGGCTTTCCAGGACCTTTTTTATTTCAAAATACTTAGTATTCTTTGTCTTTCTATGTAAGTATGTTTCATACTCATTAAATTTGTGAAGCATGACAATTCAAAACTAGGTGTTTTGACTCTCTGTCTTACATTAAGTTACACAAAGAAAGTGAAACCATCAATTACGTAAAATTCAACAATTTATTTGTCTAAGTTACGAAGTGAAAATGTAAGAAACACTAAGAGTATTGTGAATTAAATCCCAAATAATGCTAAATTTCCTATCACAAGTTGAAAAGTATAGAATGTTCAAAATGAATTCCAATAGTCTTGAATGTCCTGAGATACCATAATGATACCATCCAGAATGTGTTAGAATGAGTTCACAATTATTCCAAAATAATGTGTTAAGAGTCAATGAGCACTTAGTAATTCCAATGAATATTTAAATAATGATTCCTCTCTAATTATATCTGAACACAACTGTCAATTTTGAAATCTCATAACAGATTCCAGAGATTGATCTTAAAACAGGAATGATTTATGTTTACCAAGTTCCTATATATACACATCCCCACTTGATCTAGATATGAGTCATTCTAATGGAATGGAAAATTCCATCAAATGTTAAACAAATTTGTTTCTAGAACATTCTAAGCTCATAAACAAGCTATTTCTAATCGACAATCGTGGACAAAATTTAGCTACGTAAATGTGTTGTTTACAAATGACAATTATCTTCAAGTACAATCTATAATCATGGACAAAAGACAGGTGCACAATATAGATATACATATGTGACACTGAAACATTTCAAATCAAAGCATGATTATGTAGAGAGAAATCAGATGGAATTGCTAAGATGGAATATGTGCACATGTAAGCAGAAGTGTTTTTTCACTGTTTACCCCTGCACCGAAGGTGGGTAACAAACAAAAAAGTTTTGTGACTTGAAGTAAAACATTCATCTTTCAATGATTTACTTATTAAACCAACCATTTTTAACAATACTGACATTCCATACATAAGCATGAGAAATAAATGTATACCAAATTTGTATGATCATTATCACATGGCTGCCATAGAACCTAGACCAAAATGCCCATACTGCACTCTCTGTAAAGAGCACACTTAGTAATGAATAAAAGTTTGTCTTGTGAAAACAAACATTGTCATATATTGTCAAGCATACAATTTATGTACAAGCTAAAAACTGAAAACACACTTCAAACCATATTAGAGAATTAAAAGCCATTAAAACTCTTGACTACAAGTTGTTCAGCCTTGGCAAATCAAGTTTTCCTGAATGAACCTTTTTGAAATAATACAATTATCTAATTAATCCATGGAATATTGTAACATTACTCATTTAAAGATGGGAGTTTTTTAACAACCATGTTAATTTTACTTCTATTTCTTCATGTGTGAACTATTTATACATTTCAAATGATATGTTTGTTGAGATAAGAATAAATCTGACATCTGCTGCCAGGAATGTTATTACAAAATTTCAAGTTTAAATCAAAGTGACTTCAATTCAAGATAGACTACTTGCATATCAGTTCAAACTTTTAAAGAGACAGACATAAATCCTTCAAGATTTCAATTTCAATTGTACAAAAATTTGAAATCTTGAAGTTATTGAAGATAAATTCCTGTTAAAACAGTTGTTTCCAATCTTTCAAAGGAATCTTAATTACAAAAACTTCAAGACTGTGAACATCTAACAAATTTATTATATACCTCAATACTTGATTTTCTCAAAGTAAATCTGCATATATTAAAACCTTTGAATGAAACATAACACTACAGAATGAAACAGTAAATCCCGGGACCCCCATTTTTTTCTTCACAGAAATATCCCCCCCCCCTTCATGTTCATAATCATTACGCAATTTCCAATTTTATCAATTCAAGCAATATATTACAATAATTAGAACCAATGAAATCCCCCTCTTCTTCAACTCGTTTTCACTTCAAATTCTTTAAAATGATGCTGGACACAAATTCATGGTGTCTGTATCATGGTGACAAGTCTTTTGTTTAGGGACTGATATCTTCTTTTCAATGTCAGTCTGATATTAATCTGAAAAATTCCCTTAAACCCATGAGTTATCCAAACTCATCATTTTGATTATTATATTTAATACCTACCCATGTACTAAAGTCCCACTTATTTTACATAATTTGTATCTCTATTTGGAACATGTTCAAAAGTGTTACAAATGTAATAATAATCAACTGATAATTAAAATCCTATCAAATGTTCATTCTAACAGAGAAGTTTATTCAAAATATGCTTCATTACAGTTTTTTTTTTTATAAAAAAATTCTGTCTCTAAAACACTTCAGGCATGGTTACTATACTGGCTATTAAAATACTTTGTCAAAGTCCTTACACTGCACTATAAACACACACCCATACAGACAAATGATATACTGTTAAGGTCTTGACACTATTATCACAGCATTTCAGCATTACAAAAAATTTCCATCAACTGGGATATGAACATTTATAATACACTAGGCCACAGAAATAATCTTTTCTGCCAAAGTTAAAAAATCATACAACTCTAAATTTCAATCATATGAACAGCAGATGTTGATCTTTCTACCTTATATATATATATATATATATATATATATATATATATATATATATATATATATTACATACATACACACATAAACATATATAAAAACAGGATTGCTTGTGTTTAATTATGCCCCTTAATAGTACTTCATATCTATATCATTGCTTTTCTAAAATACAGACAACAGCCAGATCAAGAGAAGTTTGAATTTTATTAAAGAAGCTATAAAGTACAGATTTAGCTGACTGTTTTAAATCGTGGGAAATTGATAATTGGTGGGTAGTAAGTGCTAGTACTGTCAGATACATGTGCCAGAACATATTCAATGGAGACAGAGTGACTTCTTCATATAGATTAATTAGTTTATTGTGATAAAACTGCCTTGTGTTATGTTTATTTAATTTGTATTGTGTGTTGGATTTGGTCCATGATTATATGCAATGAATGTTTAATTTCTGTTGTGTAAATTGACCTTTGTCCATAACTGATGGTCGGAGTTGGGCCTACCTACCTAATGTCTTTTTATTTTGTAAACAATATATTACACAGCCAATGTATTTATGATTTTAGATCATATTTTAAGATCATTTTACTTGAAGGTAAACATGTTTACTGATGCCGAGTTCAATTTCATTTTTGTTTTCATAGAAATTAAGAATATTCTAGCAGTTGTTGACAAATTTGATAGGAAATGCTCATCCTGGCTCTGTTATTGTGTCGTAGCTTTTTATATAAATGTTGTTGTCTTCAGATTTACTCATTCCATATTTTAACATCAGTCTTAGTGGAATCAATTTAAGTTGCATTTAATTTAATATCTTCACGGATTTATTTATTTCAATTATATTTTTGAATTAAAAAGTGCTCATTAATAATTTCAGACTAAATAATTACTTTGCAATTATTGTAAATTCATTCAAGGACATTTTGCATTATCCTTGTGAAGACTTGACACATTAACACATTCAAGGCTACTGGCACATCAGCACATTCAAAATTGAAATTCATTTGGAACACCATTGGGAGTTATTTGGAATACTCTATATATGTACTTTGGACGTGTGATCAAACTTTTAGGTCTATTTGCGATTTAATTCAAAATGCAGTAAGTTCTTTTTAAACTTTCACTCTATATTCTAAGGAAAAAAATCATTAATTTAATTTTACAAAACTTGCTGGTTTTCACTCTTTTCTGTTACTTAGTTTAAGACCATTGAGTTGTACATTTGTCTACAGCATTATCAAGCAATTTAGCTCAGGAAAAACAGGAAAGCTGTTATGACTGGTTTATAAATGTTTCTTTCTTGTTTAAACTTAGCTATGATGTCATAGCCTCAATATGGTTGAGTGATTCTGTACCTTGCAATGGAGCAATTAAAACTATTCGCAAATACAAAAATATGACATGAGAAAAAATAAACTACCTAAACAGAGTTATATTTTTCAGGAAGTCTGGCTCATGATAAAGTTATTAAGCCTATATAAGGTAAAATAAATTGGTATGTTTACACTAACCACACTTAGACCAACACTACCGATAACGTGAGATTCTCATCGTAATTCACTCTGCAAATAAGATTTGCTATATTATATTTGGATATTCTACAATATGCGCACCATATTTACTATGATCTGTTTATGTTTCCAGAGAAGAATGCAAAGTTGATATATGGCACATCAAATAACAAGGCTGAAAATGGAAGTAGTTCTTACATGGATATGGCATACAATCCAAAAAGAAAATTTAAATGAAGAATATAAACACTATTTTAGTTGTGTTTCTACAGTGAAATTCCACAATAATGGTATTAAATAAGAAGACTACTTAATATGTTTAAGGATATGTTACAATATTTGTATGCACTTTCCTTAAACTTTCTAATATACTGAAAAAAGCTGGGTGTGAATCACACCCAACTGCTCCATTGATACATATACAAACATTTTAGTACCCCTTCCAGGAAGTAGGTGTACTATTAGTACTAGTTTAACATGGCCAAGTGTAGTATGTAAAACATTACAAAAAACTGTCAAGACATCACACACCAGTCTATATGATAAAGAACACGAAATGCTGAACAGCAAACAAATAGATCATATAAAGCTTAAAATACAACAATTTGCAGGATAATATAATTAATGTTTGAAGGCATGAACTTAAAAAAAAAAACATTTCACCAGTTTGATTCAAATAAGCTAGGTTTCACCAAAGTTTGCAATTCATCAGAATTCTGTTTAAAGTCATTATTGCATAATTCTGGTCAACCAAAGACCCAGATGTATGGGCTGGATGTTGACTATGTACTGTATTAATGTAAGGTCATCAAAGTGTAAATTATACTGTATTGTTTTATAACTTGAATTTTAAACTGTTTTGATCGGACAAGAAATGCCTATTTTTGATCAAGCAGAGCCTTTATTAACTTTGGCCTTCTGAATACAAATCTAAAGATATCTGCCTGAGGCAAAGAACTATCTCAAGACCAGAAATGGATGCAACTGTTGCTTACAATCGATGCCACAGCATATGCAAAAAAATGCTACATTTAGTCAACTAGTTACCCTAAACTCTGAGCTACAAACCCCTAAAATCAACAGATATATTTCCAAAATGAAGAGCTCTCTGCAAAGAAGGCTTGGTTACCGTGTGTTATTTAGTACAACTAAAACATAAGTGAAATGAACATCAGGACACACCAAACAGTATATTCCATCTAGTAATCTGTATGTATTAGCATTAAATGAAACATCAACATATTGATACCTATATGGTGCAGGTGATGAAAGATAAAAGGTACTGATGTTAAATTCTGTAAAATGTATATAAAAGATTAAAAATATAAAATCTTTAAACAACAGGAAAGTGCATTGAATTAGGAGATGGTGTCCTCAGTTGGCTTAGGGATGTAGAATATAGATCCAACAATTCCTATTGCACATCATCAAAGACAATTAGTGGAGGCATCCATTTTGCACTGTGACATATGCTGTGAAAATGACACAGCTGAGAAGGTCTTGGAAAGTTTACAAGAGTGCAGTTTATATAAAACATGTGACTGTATTTTTATGCTACTGTTATATTATTGCTATATAATGTGTGTTAAGTTCATGATTCTAGATTGAAAGGGTCATTTACTAAATAACATTAAATGCTAGTATTCATTATAGTTGTAGATTTGCACTGTAAGATGATGTCAGTCTTGTAAACGCATTCATAGTTTCAGATAGTAGATGTCCTTTTATTGGAGTAAACATGTTGATGAGTTCCGTACAGATCATAGGATTCCTCCAAGGAAAATCTGGCTGACATAATTTTTGATTGGCTAGCTGCTAAAGTATTTGACCTTGTTTAAAGTTAGACTGATTTCGAAATGCCAAGAAGAGCCTCATTCTTTCTGCATTGCATCTCAGTTTTTGATATTTGGGATTGTTTATTGGAAATTATTATTCCAAGCATTAGCATCAGTCTAAAGAAGAGACAAATAGTTGTGACCATTTTAGTTGATTTATCTATTTAAATGATTCACTTGAATCACAAAGCACTCTGATTTTTGAAATTAGTAGCTCTACTGAATAACTGTGAATTCATTTAAAGACATTTTTGGATCCAATCATTGTGATATCTCAAGACTACTGGCATATCATGACAATAGTTGAACTTCATTAGGATTACCACTGGAGCTCTTTTGGATTACTCTATACTTTTGGACTTGTGAAAGAGCTTTTAGGACTATTTAGGATTTCATTCACCATACTAAAGTTATTTTAAATTTTTCTATTTTGAATTTTACAAAACTCATTGGTTTTCACTCTTTTTTTGTTACTTAGTTTACGACCAAAGAGTCATAACAGTATTTTTAGGAATTTCTCCTATTTTGCATTAATCTTTCTTGTGTGCATTTCCTGTGATATCTAAATTTACTTGGCACTATACAGTGAGGAGTGTGCTGATGTGCTGGTAAACCACATACATTCATACATATGTTGGAATATAGGATGTTTTTGTTTTAAAAAAAAGGGAATGACCAAATCTGCATGGTTGCTATTGGTCTTATTTGGGGGTTGACACAAGGAGAATTTTATTTTTTACCATTCATGGGGATTTATCAACTGTTTACTCTTCATCATATGTTTGTACTAATAACATATGCTACATGTATCTTGCAACTTTAGAAATACAAATGGTCAGACTGTCTGAGGTTGTCAGTGTTACCTAACCTCAATTAATGTTGAATATTAACCACTCCATTATAAAACAATTAAACTGTTATAAGCATAATGTTGATTGATAATCAGTGTTATGGAAGTGCTTTCTCTATAAATTTAAGGGCAATGTACGGAAAATGTGCCACATCTGTTGAACAAGATGACAACAGTAAGAATGCTTGTCATTTTAGGTGCATCACATATATAAGCTGTTTGAAATTCATTCATGACTACAAACATGGAGTTTAAATTACTTTTGTTCATGGATGATCCAATACTTGATCCAGCTGCATTTGTATGTTCCATTACCTGATCTTTCAAAATGTTAAAGCTTTGCTTCATCTGAAATACACAAAACATCATTAAACATTTCAAATGAGGATTGATCATGCATCCATAGAAACAAGCAAAAAGTTAAATGAACATAATAAAAATAATGACTTTATTTAAAGAAGTTCATTTGGTCAACTCACCAATCCTCCATGAGGCCTTTTACAATGACATTTGTACAAATATCTATATTTAAGGATGTGTACATACAGGATTCATACTAACAGAAGTAGCAAACATGTGTGAAACATTATAGGTGAGTACATGATAACAATGTTGTAAAAAGTAGTAGTATTGAATTAAACAAAATCATACAAATTGTCTCAGTAGATGTTGACCAAGAAGCTTTCTGAAAGCTTGCCATCAGTCAACTGACTTTATATAAGACTGTTATGAATTCCACAGTTTGGCTCCAGAAATAGCAAAATTCTTCTTACAAAACACTGAATTTGGCTTAGGTAAATATAACTTGTTTTTGAGATGGATCTTGGTTCATACATATGTACATTTTTAACAAATTTAAAGTTACATTTAAGATAATCAGGAGCCATGTAAGGATTTATAGACTAGTAAACCCTCTTGAAACTGAGTTTTTTGCTGAAATGGAAGCCATTTTAGGGTTTTGAAAAGATTTATTGATTTTGTATCTAAGTCAGCATCCAGAATAACATTAACTGTTCTTTTAGAAATTTCAGTAATCTTTCTTGCTTTTTTGCACCACTATTACCCCAGATAAAACAATAAAACAACATTCTAGGTGTGGCATGATGCACCACTCCCTCGATAACTCACACACAATGTGGTCCAAAAACATAAACTGCACTATAAGCGAGGGCACGAGTTATCAAGGGACCTCTATAACAATAGCAAACGATGCAATTCTCGCTGGATGTCGAGAAAACTGTGAGGATGTGTGGGGCGAACTAGTCTGTTTAATGGCTGAATACTCATTTGAAAATCACATCAGGAATAATTGTCAATAAAGCACTTTTTTTTTAACTAAGTTATTCGTTTTTATGTAAAAATGACCTTTATTTTCAAGATGTCCAAATGCTGATAGATCGTTAACATAATTCCAACTGGTTTCAACAACTGTCATGTGTATGCAAAAACATTGTGTATCACATCACTGCTTTATGTTGTTCTTGAGTAGTCTGGTTCCCTGAACCATATATTCCCTGCTTTGCTCTCTACTATGGTGGAATGCAATACAATATTAAGTAGGGCACCAGACTAGTTATTGATTCAAATTCACAAACAAGATTCCTTTTATAAAAAAAAATACAGAACATTTACTTTGTTAAACAGACATCATTGTCAACAGTAATTTTTTTTTATTGTTCTATTAGTAAAATATTGATGCAATGATTTCATTGTAAGTAACAGTGAAACTTCTCATCCATGAGGAAATCTCCAAGTGCCAATTCAGAAATTACAAATTAATTACAAACTCTGAAACTAATTTCTCATGAATAAAATGAATCTGTGAAACAGAATTTTATGTCATCAAGTATTTGCTTGGTTGTCTTGCTATCTTTGGTTACATTTGTGAATGAGTATGCTAATTTAAGGTAGTTTAATTAGATTACGTTCACCCCCAAAAATTGTAAAAGTGTTCAACTGATCACTTGAAATGAGTTGACCTGACACTTGACTGGAGCAGCTAGCTCTTACACAAGCTGGATTTGCATACCTTTTCATTTATTCCACCCCCTTTATTTGATACAAAAGTCAAATTAGCGTGGTAATACAAGGCGGTCACCTTAAAATTCAGTGCAACAATACAACAAATACGCAAATCAGGTATCAAAACACCATCAGCACTTAATTAGGTTCTCACAGAAATACTTGCAGGCATAGCTGTTACGGTAGATTGACATAGTTCACATTTGAATACAACAGGGCACACTGTATTTATGATCATTACAGTTAAACTGAACTAAAAGATATAACTAAACTACACATTTTGCTTAGTAAAAAACTTATTTAGTTGGTATTTATATTATAGTGCTGCCTCAAGTAAGCGTTAGTGACATTTTTATTTATCAAAATTTTGTTGCATACTGTTATCTACGGTGTACGAAGAGGGTTGTTTGGAAAGAAATTTTAACAAAATACATGCCATCCTATTAAATGTTGATAGTTTCATAATGTTGATTCAATTTTCCAGGTCATATCAACTGTTTTTGATGATAAAACGAGTGATATATCAAGGTTTCAATTACCAATTTTGATTGCAATTTTCTTCATGTTCAACAATTAGGGGTCAAACTTTTGGTACTTTCTAGTTTAAAAAATGAGATCCATGAATGACCCCACATTATAAGTGGGTTCATGAGTTATCAGGGTGTGAGTTATCGAGTGGTGTAAATGCATTGTAGAATGTCTTTCTTTCTTCTTGAGGGAGATAAGATTTTATTCTATTCAAGAGATAAAGCAGTGAGTTAGTTTTTTTAATGACCTTATCAACTTGCATTTTCCAGCAGAAGGTATTGTCTATCATGATGCCATGTAGTTTTCATTTTTAGATTGTTGTATATCCACTCCTTTTATCATTACTTTGAAATCATTTTTCTCAGCTTTTACTCTTGCTCAACTAACTATGATCATGGCTTTTGGTTTGGTTGCATTTATCTTCATTCCACTGTACTCACACCAGTTATTTATTTATTACCAAATCTTTATTTAACTTAGAACTAATCTCATGGCCTGTTGGTCCAATGTTACATAATGCTATTTCATCAGCAAACATGTTGGTGGTGGATAGCCCAATGTGATATGGTAAATCCTTGATGTACAGCAGAAAGAATAATGGTCCAAGAGCTGATCCTTGTGGAACACCTGATTTTATCAGTTTCTTATCTGAAAGTTTACTTAAAATAGAAACTTCTTGGTGTCTGCCTTCAACATAGGTTTGAAACCATGTTAAGCTTTCATGGTTAATGTAACAGGATGACCGGGTTGGATTTCGGATTTACAACAAAACACTTTTGATGGTGATATAAATACAATGTTTATTGATGAATGACTTGGATGAAAAAAGAATTATGATTAATACATGCATGTATAAGATTCAAATATTAGACAAAATTAACACAATATGCATGAACCTAATAATGAAACATAAATGTGAATACAAGTAAACAAGGTTAATGATTCACAGTAAATTCACATGATGAAAAGAATGATGTGTTTTACTCAAATAGTAAAACATGATGTACTTTACTCATAAAGTAAAATGTATTCACTCAGATAGTGAAAAATGAGGTACTTCATTCAAATAGTAAAGTGATGAAAACAAAGGGACAGATATAATACAAAATATCTTTACAGTCCCAAAACACTGGGTATAACAAACCCCAAAATTGGCCCACAGCTAAAAGATTACATGCATGGAGTAACACAATACACTCCATCACTAGCATACTTGGTTACTAGTCACACTGGTCAATCAAGCAGTCAGCATTTCAGGTAGTCACCAACCACTATTCAATTCCTTGGTCAATCAAGCAATCAACGCCCACCAATTCAGTCAGCAATGCCCGATCACCTGCTACTCGACCAGCAACATGCTGTTCACTCAGCTCTACGGCTGCTATGGTTCAGCTTTACAGCTGCTATGGTCAACTTCTACGGTCAGCTCTACAGCTAGTACCCCGTTGACTCTGATCAGCTGAAAATAGATCTAACACCATGTACTATGTATGACAAGGGCATATACGATAAAACATAACGACTTTATATACAGTAAGCTATACAAATTACATTATCGGCACAACATTACAAAGCAATAAAAAGGTTCAGAAGTGAACCTGTGTCCGATAAGAATCCTATGGTATTAAATGTTTCTTAAAAATGCGACTTTATATTGCTAATATAAATCTCTTGTTAAGTCACAAACAAGAATAGAAAATATTTGCATTATACTACGTAAGCTGAAGCTACATAGAAAATATACAGAAATAAACGTGGTAGGACAATAGTTATAATATACATAAGAAATTAATAAATAACTCACATACCTCCACAGCTGAAGATGTGCAAGTCCTTAAGTAGACTGCTCACTGACAAGACGTTCCGTAATGTGGAGACTTAGTCTTACGATGAGGCATTTATACAGAGATGATGCAACCCTACATCATCTGTGCACTTGATGTATTTGGTTTTTGCCATCGAAAGCACTTCGCACATGTGGCATAGGATGAACCGAACTCACTGTTTCAAAATATCGTACAACATACATAAATCACCTTCGGGTATCATTGTACACAAAAAATGAAACCCGAGTGCATGTATTTAATAAATAAAGGGATTTATACAATTCCGTGACAGTTAACTTAATATATGTTGAGCTTTAACAGCAGGATTTTGTGATTTACAAGGTCAAAAGCCTTTGTAAGGTCAAGAAACACTGTACCTACAAGGTTACATTGATTTATTGCTGTTAACCAATCACACACCATTTTCGTTATTGTTGCCTGGCATGAATGTCCTTCACCGAAGTCCGATTGTTGTGAATGTAGTAAATTAAATGATTCCAGGTAGTTTCTAAATTCATTACAAACATTTCTTTCTAATATCTTTGAAAGTGATGATAAAACTGATATAGGTCTATAGTTATTCATATCTCCTTTACAAAAGCGACTAACCTGAAGCTGAAACAATAATACTCTGAAAATAAATTTAAAAAAAAAAATCAACCTGGATATATTAACTCTGGTAAACATTTTGAAATAACTAAATTTTATATGTATTTTCATATCAAGGTCTTATGAAAAAGAAGTGAAATGTAATTTTTATTTATTTGGTTCACAGATACCAGTCATGTAAGGGCATATATATGTGGCAATAATAATAATTTGCCTTTTATACCCAATAAGCCTCAGGAATGCAAACTTCCTTGCAACTCCTACTGCAGTGTACCATCAGAAAAGCTAATAACACACTTTTTTGAACAAGTTATGATATGCACTTTCTCCATGACCATCCAAAATTTATATATCCATTGACAAATTGCATGATACTCTCTGTTAATGTACAACTAACTGCGCAGACAGGAAAATCCATTTACTGCTCTACATAAAATTAAATTGTTTTCATGGTCTCTTACCCATTATTGCATGTAAGTTGTGTGTATTCTTTATTATTACAATTTAAGGCCTTTATTTGCTGATGTTAGCACATGTAATCTGTGATCGAAGTCTCTATTTTTGCCTCAATTTACTAAGCATGTGAAAATATGTTACATGTTAAAGTCTACAGTTGATAAAACTTAAACCAGATTTTTGACGATTTCTTTCTATTAACACCAATGTTTACATGATGAATATATAAAGAATGCAGGTTATACTTACAGTATCTGAACAATCTTGAACAAGATGAAGAAGCACATCCAAATGATCCCTGTAAGAGGTTTGTGCTATATGTTAAATAATGATGAAAATGAACATTTTTTAAAATGAAAAGTAAAATAAAATAATTTGCATGGTGCAGTTCTCAAAAATGATGCAGGATCCATGTAATTCAAAAATACCACTGGCATGTAATTTTTAAATAATTCATATGACAAGCATATTAAGTACAGAAATTTCAAAAGATCAATTGGGCAAGTCTGCACCAAAATTTCAAAAAACATATACCAAAATTTAGTTGAAGCAGAAATACTATATCCTAAAGGCCAGTCTCTCACTGACAGAAAACAAAAAGACTTGATTCCTACCCTTGGTCCCTATGAATTAATTCAATAATTTTTCAGGGACAATAATTTCCATAACTCATGGACAATCTAAAGAAGTTATGGTCAGTAACACATAATATTAAAGAGAATATGATCATAAAGGGTTCACAAAGTAAAAACAACTTTTTCTTCAACTTTGCATAGGTAGCCGCTTAACAATGCTTATGCAAGTTATTGCTGTCTTTTTAAGCATATCAAAATATCAACAAGAAACATTTCTTCAAGTTCTAAATCTAATTTTCTCAGAAATGGTTAATTTCTTTAATTTTTGCTAAACCCTGTAAATTAGTTCAAAGTTACAGGTCTTGCAAATCACTGATCAATTGTGAGGTTCCATTGTGCAATAAACCACTAATTGCACAATAAACCTCTTTTAAACTTTTGCTTTTAACCAGGCATCTCTATGCATGCACATTATCAAAACTTAAATTCCATACAAAACTATCATTTAAAGACATCCATTAAAGCTATGAAAAATGTCTGCGATCAGAATACCAAGATTTAAACATTTTAATCTTAGAATATCGGTGTTCCAGCCAGAAAGAAATATAGATAAACCCCCACTGTGCCCCTCAAAAGACCTGCCCCTTTTCCTCCCATGTGGACCCTTCTTGAACTGCAAAATTATCATCTTTTTGAAATTGTCATTTTCCACATGCTTCATTAGTTACATTGGTTTTCTTCTTTTCTTTAATACTAGAATCATGTAATAAACTGACCGCAAATCACATTCTGCAAGTATTAAACACCAAATGGCAGGTGCATATCCTGGTAAACAGACAGAAAGTCATAGGACAATAATTCACAAAAATACATAGGCCAAAAGCCACAATTCAGAACAGTATTGTCATGATGAACATGTAGGATAAAAAGTCAGATGAAAAAAGTCACAATTTATATTGTTACTGTTATGATGAGCAAGTAGGACAAAAATTATAGGATAAAATGACACTTGAAAACTTTTAATTCTATAAAATGGTGACATTAATAATTATGAAAAAACATATTATACAGAATTTAGAGCAGTTGTGTTAGACAGGAAGGTGTGGTTTTGACAATAAGTTAGAAACTGACTGTTTGGTTTGCTTGCAGGTGTGTTAAACAAGAAGGGTGATGTTGATAAGACTGTAGCAATTAGCGGCATGGTTTGTTTCTATAATTACTGTGTAAACTAGGTTACAGGATATGCATGCTTAAACAAAATATCTGGTCTTTCTTTATCAATTTATCAAATTATATTTTACACAGAAAAGGATGGCTTTGACAATAGTTTAGCAGGTAAAAAGGTATAAGTCTAAAAACTAGACTTAATAGGACAAACACATCATTATAAGTTATTATACTGCAAATAACATGAAAGAACACAATCAAAATGTTTCATGTACTGCATCAGTAAATACAAATTTCTTATTTTAGCCTAAAATCTTAAACAAACTATTAAAAATTGTTGAATACAGTAGGAAAGGGAGTGTGAAAATCATGATCCTAATTCATGAAGTAAGAAGACTTCAAAATTACATAAGCCATATTGTGACTTGCTGACTTGTCTTTTTCATAACTCCAATAAAAATAACTGTGGCATTTTGTCCTGTGACTTTTATCCTACACCTCTTTTATAACTCAAAATCAAACTTGTGACTTGTCTGTCCTCTGACTTTTTGTCCTGCACCTCTTTCATAACTGTGAAAGTCAGACTTGTGACTTTTTGTCCTGTGACTTTCTGTATGTGAGTTTTTGTCTTGTGACTTTCTGTCTGCCAATTGTGTATCCTTATCTCAGCTTAAATTTAAGAGCAAAGAGCATTACAGCAAGCAATCCAGCTTGGAAGCATCTATCTCATTAAAGTTTAGTGACTCTAAAATGTGGCAGAAAGAACAACCATCTAACTGTCCCATTCCATACAATTTTGATTCTTTTTTTGTTCTTTCTGCCACATTTACAGTAAAACTGAGTTTCAAAAAGTAAATACTCCAGGCAAACAATTTTTTTAATTATTAAATTAAAAAGGCTCAATACATCTCTAAATCTTATGATTTTACAACAGATGGTCAAGGGATTGACACCTTTGGTAGAGCCATGCCAAGAGAAAAAGTAGACTTTTCTAACTTGAAAATCATTGGAAAAACCCCTGCAAACAATAATCATTCAATAGTCCTGTTTTTGGAAAGCAACAGCTCTTCCAGGAAGGCATTTTCAGTCATTTGATTTCTTTACAAAACTGATGCTGTCACTGTTTATTGTTACCTGTCATATCATACATATTAACCCAGTGGAAGCTATTTTGATGTGGAATGAATAATTAATATTAGAGGTTCATGTACTTTATATGATATAAAATATTGCATAAATAAATATACAGAAAAGTAAAATCATGGTCAATGACATTACATCAGTTGCTGCCGAACTGGAGAGAAAATAAACACGTTTCTAATAACAGCATGTCACTTACTCTAAAAAGCTAGATTTTGACAAAATATGATCATAGTATATTGTAAATTTGAACAGTACAGTTGATGTTTTTGAGTAAACAATGCTTTCAGTGTAAAGAAAATGCCTTTTATAATATTGTACAGCTTTTCCTTGTTTGTCATCCAACACAACGATGCTACTACACCCACCATTACCTTGTTTTTCAGACCTTCTGGAAGTAGTTATACTAGTTTCATAGGTCTATTTCATTTCTGGAGTAAATTCTGTATGTAAATTGTCATTTTTAAAAGCCACCTCTGCCCCACTCTTGCATATATCATACATGTAACAAAAGTAACAATTGTATATGGTTAAAAAAGTGCTAAAAGCACAAACAGGAGTGTCATTTGGTTTTCTCTTTCTGTTTTTGACCTAGATCTGTTATTTCAGAGGATACCATTCCTGCTTTAATATGCAAGCAGTACTGCTTTACTGTACATATCAAAGCATGAACATACCACATGAAAATCAGCAGAGTACAACACCTGAAGAAATCTACTAATAAAATACATGTTTCACAATATTTTAATGGCAAATAATTCCTTTAAGAATGAAATTAGGTAAATTGTCAGAAAAAAAATCTTCAAAGATTTACAGTTAACAACATTTAATTTGCAGGTTTTATGAAGAAATTAATCTATGATGATATTACATAGATTGCAATAAATCAAGATCTTATTTACAAAATCAGACTTAGTTACTATGATAGATACAAATGACCTTGTGATGCCAATCAAAAGCATGTACAAAATAATGCAAGAAAGAAAATTATCATGTGACATAATAAATGAAACAATTTTAAGAATCTTACTTCATGCAATAATTAGCAACAAGGCTTTCTGTTTACTTGTATTGCACTTATTTTTAATCTACTCATGCCATCTTTTTATGTGCAAATCTGACAGTTTTATCATGATGACTTTGATAATAATTATTGCACATTAAAAGGATTTGTTACTCTGCTCAATTGCCAAAATCTTGTTTTTATGTTTACTTAAAGTATTCATCAGCAATATTTTTGTTTTGTACTTTGGCATAACACTCTTCTATTCATACCAACATTTTCACACAAGTAATTGCTGGTGTGGCAGTCATTGACAAACAGCGATGTAGAAATTTCATTTGCAGAAATGCAGTCGCTTAAGGGACAGGTGTGGAAATGCCTGTCATGGAAAAACAAGAAAATCTCTCTCTTACTTAAATATCTAGTGATTTCCAAAAACCTTTTCCACCTATCCTCTCTCTCTCTCTCTCTCTCTCTCTCTCTCTCTCTCTCTCTCTCTAATCTTTGCTATTCTAACTATATCTGCATTCTAACACTTTTTCACCCATGCACATGTATTTTTTACATATATATGTTTTGACAACTTTAATTATCTGCATATGGTGTAAAGGTGCAAACATAAGGTATTTATGTTTTAAATAAAGATAAAGCAATTTCCTTAAAATATCACATTTTATTTATATATATATTTTTTTTCATTCAAAGTTTAGATATGATGCTTGGAACAAGCATACATTTCCAAAGGGCAGGTTCAATTTTCCAGTAAACCTTCCCTTGACAAGCTGACTTTTATAAAATCTTTAAAGCCCTTAATGAACATTATAACTATATTTAAAACAAAAGAAAGCTGCAGGAAACTGGTTCATACTTTTCATCCCTTTCCTTTGCCCTGTGCTTATTGATCTGGACTTGCTGCTGAAGACCTAATCCCATAGAACTAGCTCTCTGGGCTGGAATGTGGGTGGTGTGATCATGGCTACCAGATAATTTGACAGAGGGCCCAAGGCCCCCGCTTGTTTTTCCCTGGCTGCTGCTTCTGAACAGGGATGATTTGGACATGTACTTCTCATATATGGCTGGTCGACTTTTTCCTTGGGACTGAAGAATATATTGCAGTAAATGTTAATGGTCTGACTTGGTGTAGTATTACAACATTTTCTTTGGTGTGTCAATTAAAATTTGATGTATATTAATAACCATATTACAAATGACATCCCCCCAAAAAGTATGACAACAAATATATATATCTAAATACTTGGCTGGGAATGTGTGAATACTGAAAGGTATGCTTCACATGAAGCATTTATAAGACAGTTTATCACTAGCCAGTGAATAAAACACTAAAGCCTTGTAAGACAATTCTGGTCAAAGATATACAATTTCCCACTATTTATTTCCAAATTATTACCTGAAAACACAGTGACATTAAACAACTAATATGCTTTGAAAAATTAAATATTACCACAAAACATTTGCCTTTGGTTACCTTTCTAAGGAGAGAAATCTTTTATCATCCATATGTAATCAAAAGTTCACCATCTGCCTCAATCATTTTTTGGTTTGTTTCTCCTGTTAATTAGATGAATGAGCCATGTTTTTGATTTTTTACTGAAACAATGTGTATGCACCATATGCAATGACTACTTCCCTAACATTAGTGTACCTGTCATTTAGGGGAATCATATTAAAAAAAAGATGTTCATCTATATGACTAAATTTAAAAGCAAAAATACTTTTCATTTTTCTTTTTTAATACAGTGATTCCCATCTTACAAGTTATAACAATACGACCTTCTATGAGGAACAGTTTAATCTAAGGCAAGCAGGACAAAATATAATAAGTGCACTATCTTGGTGCATGATATGGTAGCATCTCATAAAGTGTTGGCCCATCTTAAGAAGGGGCTTATAAGTGGGGGCAGAGCTGTAGATTGAACAATGGATGTGAAATGGCACTTTAACATGTATGTACATATCTCTCAAGAAAACAGACAATAATATGTATGCATGTATGTATCAATGTATGTATGTATGTATGGAGGTATGTATGTATGTATGCATGTGTATGTATGTATGTATGTATGTATGTGTGTATGGAGGTATGTATGTATGTATGTATTAGAGACATTGATATGCTGTCAGACATCTGATGTTGGGGAAAGGCAGGGATGGGGGCATAATGTGATCATACCAGAGTTTAAACCACTTCTTTAGTCATATATACTTACAATGATTTTAATCCATGATGAAACAAAAACAACTACTGAAATACATCTGTAAACATCTCTAACATTTTGACCTGAAAAGTTTAAATTTGTGATCAATGCATCTTTGAACCGCCAGTGAGCAGTACTAAACCAGGTTTAGAATTAACACATTTGACATAGAAAAGTACATGCATTGGTAAAAAAGAACATCTTTTCTTTTCTAACTTGAGTTTTAATAGCTGCTCTATTTTGACTCCTCTGTGGGTTTCATCAGTTGGTGACAGAATAGCTTCAAGCAAGACACATGAAGTACATTATACCTTCTCTCAAAGAATGTCAAAGTATTTCTTGTAAATACATTTAAATATCATTAAGATGAATGAGCTCATTCTGATAAATAAAATATGCATTTCAAAAAACAGCACTGTCATGCTTCATCTGTTGAGTCTAACACTTTGTCAGACAGAGTAAAAGTGTTGCTTTTTGCTGCATTTTCATCTTTTGAGGAATGAATACTTTCATTACATCCCACACAGTTGACAATGGGCTGACTTGCAAAATTCTGAACCACCAGGACTGACAAAAAAAAATTTCTGCTTGTGCTTTTGACATAACTCTCAAACTGATCATCCCTTCTTCTCTTATTCATGATGGTTCATGCTTATTGTGTATATTTAAAATCAGTAATGACTCAGGGGAAAATGATAGTGCTGTCTTTCATATGACAATGGTAACTCTTACTTTTTTAATCAGTGGCACTTTATACTGACAAACTTATTTGATTGGCTGTTATTACTATGAACAACAAATTAATAAAACTCAGGTGTTTTGTTTGCTTGAATGACTTTTAACCTCCTATTTTCTTTGTGTCATTGATTAAGAGTTTAATGTTGTTTTTTCTGAGTTTATTGTGGTATAAACTGTCAGTTGCCGAATCACACACCAAATAATGCCCAAAGGGCATTATGAAAGCTGTGTGAGTTGACAACTGACAATTTATACCATGATAAACTCAGGAAAAACAACATTAAACTCTTATAATTTCCATTCTTTATAATTTTATTTATTTATTTTATTTTATTTTGATCGTTATTTTGTTTTTATAGATATTTGCTATCAGTTTTACAGCTTTATATTAGCATATGAATTCTTGTTGAGAGTGTCTGCTCCGTAGCTACGTGTATTTATATAACAGGGGATTCTCCATCTGCATCGTAGTAGCTATGATAACATAAAAAAACCCAAATAATTCTACCAATGGTGGGTGATCTAAGGCTTTGAACAATCCACAGTATGGTCTTAATCTTTTATTAAATTAGCATATGTGATCTGAGTAGAAGTTCAATATTCAAAGCAAAGGTTGTTTTGTTTCATTTGACATATGAATGACTCTTGGATCTGATGCTCTCACGAGCTTCATGATGAGCTGGCCGAATCGTTCTTGTCCGGACACGTGAATAACCAATTTCTGTTTCCTTCAATCTATTTTACTGTTCATTTTTTCTGTTCACAGTTTTGGATACCTACACGTGCTATTTACAAATGAAATTAAGACTATTTGCAAATGGTTCTAATGATGGGGATCCAATAGTCAAACAGTGCAAGACATCAACCATGACTGTTACGATTGGGAAGTAGCGGTATCTTTAAACCCCCCACCCTCCCACATCGTAACTATCAAAGTCGGCATCTTACATTGTAGGACTGTTATGTTAAGTCTTTGAAACCCCCTCCTCCAAATCCCTATATCCATTTACTTATAGTTTTAAATTCACTTATAACAAGCTGCAGTGAAAGTGCTGTACAACATAGCCCCAATGTTCTTTTTGGCAGATTTTGAGTTTTCCCGCCTTTTTTCAAATGTAATCAAAGACAGATTTATTTATATTCAGAGAGGTTATAAAGATTTGTTATTTGGTTATGTCAAAACAATTTATTAAATTTTCTAAATAAAAAGTAAACCCACCATTTTTATTTTGTTTCGAAGGCATGCAGTATGTATGCCTTTCAATTCAGTGTTTACATTAGTTACTTTGCATTTATATAAGTATAAAGTAGTTCTCCATAGTTTATACAGAAATAAATGCAACTAGGTCTGATCACATGGTTATGTTCTGACCAATGGAAATCTTTCCTACATCTATCAACTGTTACAACTGCAATTATTCTTTGTTGAAACAAAAATGCATCAATGCTGACAGTGTAAAGTGAAGATTTGGGTTCAATGCTTGAAAGTAGTATCACTCTGGCATAACAGTGTATACCTTCACATTCCTTTCTTGTTGGAAGCATGAAGCCAGGATTAGGGAGCAATTTAGACTGACACTCAAGGCAGTCTGACACCTGTCATATGAAAATCTGCCACCCCATGCTTGTTTGGTCAGATAAGGAGTTAAAAATTATTTTTTTTACAGTTAACTTAAAACAATATAGGATGGAAAAAAAAATAATTTATAACTATATATGTCCATCATAAGTATTTTGCAAATAATCAAAATATCCTTATCATTTGACAAGTCTGGCATATACATGGGTTTCTGGAGGTCTGGTATGTATATTTGTAAGTACACCTCTCCCCTGATAACTCGTTTACATTATTTTCTGGCCTATAAGTCCATGTGGAGTATAAGTCGAATCAGTAAAGGACTATACTGAATAAGGGCCATTTTCTGCCCCCGTTTTTATGGGGAAAAAAAATTCTTGTAAATATCACAACTCTGTGTCTCGTATTATTCGATGTATAAATCACCATATTCTGCGTTAAATATGCTGATAAATTTATTTTTCATACCTAAACACAACCTTTGAACATGGGCTGGTATGGGAAATTTAAGAGAAAATGCTACATTTGAGCAACTTAAAACTAGAAATAAGATCTAAGCGCAGGCTTGCTCGAACAAGGTATTAATACTGATTAATTTTTATGAAAATTTTTGGGTTCTCATATTAACTTATATAAGCACGTTTGCATTAATCACTAAAAACTAAAATATTCTTGAATTTTGCTGTCTATGTATCATCGTCGTTGTTTTCCCTGTTGCATGGTCGCTGCCTACGTATCGCTACGCATGATCAATTACACTCGCATTTCTAGAGTGTGCTATATTATTTCTTTCATTATTATATTAAAAAAATTCCGGGAATAATACATATTCAGATATTTTAAAAACAATGTGATCCATTCATTTCTCTCTTTCTTCATTCTTTCTAAATTGCCTTGGGAACACAATTTTTCGAAGAGGTGCTGAAGGGGCAGTTGGAACTATATGTAAACGAAGACTACGTGGAGTAAACATTAAATGGAATTGTAGTTTTACGTTGCCAGTATTTTGCAAAAGCATACTGTAAATAATAGGATAAGTACATATATATTATTTATTTTATACATAAATAACAGTGGTTTTTCTTCATTTCCATCACGATTTAACTGTTTGCTATGTTTAATTCACTCACTATTATAGTGTAATTCTGTACACGTAATCATTAAAATTAATCTGTCAATTTCCAGATGGAAATAACATTACAACCAGTGTAGTTTTTCATTAATTTTTGTTCAATGGGTCTTTCTTCATATAATAACAATATTAATTCTTTAAAATTAAAGCATGAACTAGGCAAACAACAAAGGATGGTCTGCAGTTATATAAATCTGCTTGGAAGAAATGTCATCTGCATGATATACATATACAACAACGCAAGCTTCAATAGCTCAAATGGTATAGGATTAGTGTGTCAAACTGTCACACCAAGTTCAAATCCCCTAAGTTCTTAATTTTTTTTCTTCTTTCTTTTTTTAAGAACTAATATCCATAATATTAACAGCTGTCAATTTACAGGTTTGAAATAAAATTAGTAACTGCTCAGTTTTCAAAACCAACAAAAATAATGCACAGTTTGAAAATCATTTTATATTTATGTTGTGCAAGGTAACATTTTTTTTATCAATATGCTATTCATCTAAAATGGAACTATACAAGGGTTGCCAATCATGTCTGCATCATAAAATAATGATATTGGAACCAGTGTTGTGAAGCCGTTATTCTTCCATAATTAGATATTATAACTTTCATACAAGTTTATTTATATTCAATATTTTCATACTGAATTTTCATCATTTTCTGGTGCACTCGTCCAAATGAAGAAAAATCAGTTTTAGACTGACATAAAACATTTTAAACTTGCTTACTACATCAGTGATGTTTCTAACAATTACTGAAATTAGAAACCATTTCCAAACAGTGGGAACCTTGTCCCTAGTCACGATGGAAGCCCAGTAACTGAACTGATTTTTGATTTTTTAATTGAAACTATTATTTGCATTATTTCTATGCACTAAATTATATGAGCCTTGATCATTTGCAAGTCATTTTAATGTTTCTAAAGTGTAATAATTATTTGTGGGTATAATATTCGTCTGAAAGGATACTAGAGGAGATTGGCCAAATAGCTTTGCATCAGAAAATGATTGTGGTGGAACCAGTGTTGTGAAGCGATTATTATTCCATAGATGTATAGTATAATTTTTTTTCACATGTTTGTTTATGCTAAAAAATTTTAAGACTTAATGCTTTATCACATTTTCCTAATCACTCCTCCAAATCAAGAAAAACTGGTTTTGGACTGACATAAATTTTTACTTGCCTACTAAATCAATGATTTTTCTAGAAATTACTGAAATTAGAAAAAACACATTTTGTTTCCAAACAGTGGGAAACATGCTGCACTGGTCAGGAAGGAAGCTAAAGTAAGAGAATTGATTTATGGTTTGTAAATTGAAAAGGATAATGGTATTATTCCTACCACCTAGCCTGCAAAAATAAATATAAACAAAACAAGTTTGTTCAATCTATTTTTCTAAATACTGCATATTTATTGCAATGGCATATTTTCTTTATTTCATTAAATGAGAATGTCATAACTTTATACACTTACTGATTATAACAACAGAAAATCATAAATATAATAACAATTACAGGTGAAAATCTTTTATTCAAAGGATATCATGCTTGAATGCAAGTACCACTACTATGACTACTATTAGTACTATTAAAAATACTACCACTACTACTACTACTACTAATACATGTAATAATAACAGCATTAATAATAATACTAAAATAATGTCCATTTACCTATATTTTTAAGAGGAAACAAACATGGTGGGGGGAGAGTTGGCACTTATAACCATAAAACATATCAAGCATACAATATCTTCAGACCAAAACAATTCTGAAATAAAAAAATTTGGGATGTAACATGGCATAATGGATGACACAAGAATTTATGATACAAAACAAAAATTAAGATAATTAACACATAATAAACCGAGTTGTTTCTATTTAGATACTGTTCATAAAATCAGTTTCTGGCTCCATCCCTACAAGAACTGATTATATGGAATTCGCAGGGTCTGTGTATCATTATAGACTAAATATGACTGCCAAAGTTAATACTTGCAAATGTATGAAAAGCACCCAACAAATGATACTTTCAGTCAGATATGAGAATTTGGTGAATGGTCTAAAACACTTCAAATGCTGCCATAAAAAGGCCCATAATCAATTCAACTCCAAATTCCATCAACATCAAGATCTCGTAGACATTGTGTTGTATGTAAAAGACCATATGGGCATCAAAATCATCTTGTTAATGTCCAAATATGTGACATAACCCAGTCATTTGCAGAGTGTAGTATTTTTATAAAGTCAAACAGTAGCTGTTGCAAATTCCTTTTGGAAATCTTCTACTTCACTAATGAATCCCTGCGATCTATCACTGCAACAAAAGAGTTTGATGAAAACTTTTCAAGTACAGATAATAAATCACTTGTACAAAGTGTGAAGAACCTAATTAAAGCAAAGTCACATCTTAACATTGACGTTCCTTCTTCCTTATCCGATGATGACTATTTTTACCTTTTCTGGCTTGAAAATAAATCAATTCCTGTAACTGAATAAGGTTTAAATTCTGGTTCAAGAGAATAACTTGCTGAATAAGCACAAATTGTACTTCAAGATGGATGCATCCACTTGGAAACTGAATGAATTCCCCAGGATATCAGGTGATTACCTGCGTGACATCACTATGGGCATTTATCAAGTCAAACAGGCTCCAAAGTATATAAATGAGGATCTCACAGAGGAGGGGCACTATGAGGTTATGGCATGCATGGATTTTCCAGGTCTGTTACATGTAAAAATCCTGTCTCGCCACTCCAAAAATAAAATCCATTCACTGGGGATCCAATACAAGCTGAAATGTTCCATGGACTCCATCAAAAGATGGTATTGTACCTGCAAATTTGGTGCTCGGGTTGTTGGGTGTTGTGCCCATGTATCTAGTTTCCTATGGTTTCCTGGCTGCAAAAGATGAGTAAATGATGAGTTGACAAAGAAAGCATCACTAATTAGTCATCTTATGGATGCATCATCTATTCCAGAATATGAATATGACAATGGGGAATCAAATGAGTTGTTTTTCTACACTCTGACCACTACTTTCATCAGTATTCATCTGGCTCCTTTTATGTTGTAAGACAATTGATATTTTTGTATAATTTGAATCGTCAACCATATCGTGATGTTTCTATTATTATGTCATCTTATATGTGTGACACTAAGGAAGAGAGAAGGATAATACATAACAATTGCCAGATTAAGGCCTTCCAGGGCCCTCATCACTGAAAATATTACATTATCCCACCCCCTCTACTAAAAGAGAAATTAAGAAAAAAAACATATCAGAAGCTAAAAAAGGCTGGAAAATGCCAGTGCTGCCACCTTTCCAAATCAAAATACTCGCACATGCAGATCGAAATGATCATATATAATTCATTCAATTTTATCATCAGCAAATAATTATAATTTTTTTCTGGTACCCCTGTTGGGCTGGTGCCCTAAGCATGTGATTAGTACGCTTAATGGGTAATCTGGCAGTGTACATAACACATTCAAATGAATACAAAAAGGTATATTTTTAAAACATACTCTTTAATAATTTGACTTTTTAAGTCCATGTTGGCCTGAATAGTTTATTTTTAATGCTTTTTATTCTCTCCGATGACTGTGCAGCCATTGCAAGTTCTGTCTGGTCACCTCCCAGTGAATCTAGGAGGGGTCCAAGGTTAAATAAACCAAAAAAAAATGGCAATTACAGTAACAGTTGCTCATCTCAACTGTACAGACTGCAGGAGTGTACCACCTCTGGGTCATATTGTGGGTGGATGAGTGGGGACATTACTATCATCAGGATTTGCTATTAGTTTTGGTTAACTGCTACCATTAAGTAATATGTGTTTTGTGAGTGCATTTTTTTAAATCAGATGCTTTGTTGTCTCTTGCTTGCATAGATCGTCATTTTAACACTTCTTTGAATCTCCGGTTAATATAGAAAGCCTTACGGCGAGATATTCGCATGATTTTTGTGTAGGAATATGGACAAGCATGTCGGTCTACATGTATAGTATACAGTACTGAAAATATTGATGCACAAAATTTGCCTTCAAAACCTGTCGTATTATAGTAGTCAGTGTAATAATGTGACTAGCTTTACTTTAATGGTATATATGAATACATATTCATATAACGTCATTTTATTCGTTAAAATTTTAATATACATTTTTGAATAGAGAGAGAGAGAGAGAGAGAGTATAGTCATATATAGTTACTTTATACAATGAAAAGGTAGAACAATACTTACTTTGACTCATTTTTCATCCAAGTTTATGTGCAAACTTGTTCCCAAAAATTCCTTGAAAGTTGCATTCATTCCATAAATCCCCGAATCTTGCATGATGTAAATCACCATCTTTGCAGACTCTAAGTGCTGGTAAATAGCATTTGCAAAATGAATAAAATGATTGTGTTTCCATTTGGTAATTATAGGTATATGTTCTTTATAAACGTGTACATCCTCTCATTTCACAGACAACTGTATGCAGTCCATGCTATGCAGTATTCCCGCGCTGGTTTAAAAATAGATGCAAAAAGTCCAGACGGTACAATACCTACAGTCTGTTTCTTTCCTGTATTCTCCAATGCCATTACTTCTAAAACAAATTTCACAATTTTCAGAAGTTCATTAAAGGGCTGAACCAATAGTGTTTTACTTATTATTAATGTCCATATCATATCTTTATGGATGAATCTATAGTTTATAAATAGATTATAGTTTGACTATTGGCTACCTCAAGGGGTGTGGGAGACAATTTTTTTTTGTTTTTCTTCTAAAGATAGAAACACAGTAGTGTGTGTGTGTGTGTGTTATATAGCCATGAAAATATAAGGATAAAAGTACATAAATACATAAAGAACATTTGTCATTTCCAGTGAAGGTAACAAACCCATGTATTCAGCGAAGAAGTGAACCTACAGGCCCCTGTTTATGCCTCCTTTACAGTCATATTCAATAATATCATACAATCATTTAAATAATTCAATATTATTAAACATCATTCAATAATATTAAACAATATTTTATTGAGGAACAGTTCTTTTATTTTATGATTAAGTATCTTTTTGTAAATGTATTTTAGAAACAGTTTTCAGTTGACGTGCAAGTTCGATATTCTATTTTTGTCTATGATGGACTATTTTGGAATAGTTTTAGAAACTAAACTTTATTTATAGAGCTTTATAACCCCTAAAATAATAAAAATGCATATTGCAAATTTGAAAGTGAGTGAATAGCTCATGGTAAAGCAGTATATAAGAGAAGTACATGGAAAAGATGACAGCTTTTCATGTCTTTCTTGATAGTGTTTTGACACCCTGTAACCATGGCAACGGACATGTGAAAACAAAACTGATGTCAGAAATAAATGTTAACCACCTCAAGTGTACAGTATACATCATATGAGGACATTTGGAGAGGGGGCAGAAAATGGCCCTTATTCAATATAGTCCTTTTCCATCTTTATCCATATATAAGTCAATGCTGTATAAGACGAGGCTAGATCAATAGCTTGAATTGTGTTTTTCACTTTGTTCCACACAACATCACAAATTTTATCCTATCTGTAACTCAATAATCTTTCCAGTCAGGATCAAAAAATGTAACTCAAAGTACCTAATTTGTTTCACACGAAGTACTATAAATGTATTATGTACTTTCAGCTATGTATAATTATGTTGACCTGAAAATTTATCGAGTTATAGATAGGATAAAACTCGCGATGCTGTGTGTAATTAAATTATAATATCTTCTGGTTTCATAAATATTAAAAGTATCACTCTATGCTATTTCAGATTACCAGCAATAGGGAAATTGCATCATTAATACTAAACTGCTTTGTCCAGGGGGTTTTCTTTTGGGTGGGGGGAGAGATACAGAGAGAAGGATGCATATGTATTCCATCACAATTTTCTTCCTGCATCTCGTGATCAACATAAAATATGGTCCGATATATGAGAGAGAGAGAGAGAGAGAGAGAGAGAGAGAGAGAGAGACAGAGAGAGAGAGACAGAGAGAGACAGAGAGAGAGTTCAGCTCTTTGTGGAGTTTTTTGTTGTTTTTTTATTACTTTATTGCCCCCATGTTGCTGGAGCTTTTGTCAAAGAGAGAAAACATTAATAAATGAAACAGTAAATGTAAACTATAAAAATACATACCAAACCCCTTCAGGGTTTAAATATTCACAATAGTTTTATCCATATAGTCTCCATTAGGTTAAATCCTAAGAATGACCATTTTGCATACATGCTAATTTTCTTTGCAAGTATAACGACATCTCCATTCCCAATAAATAAGGTTTTGTTTAAAGTGCATGTACTCTTCCTGTACTTAGGCTGCAATTGTTTTTGATCGTTGCTCATGCTAGATGTACTTTAAATTGCTGTCAGTTCCATCGGCAAGTTCAAAAATGTCACTGGCTGAGAAATTTATACTAGTAACCACTTGGCATTTCCTTTCAGTATATGGTACAGTATTCATAATACCCATGGGTAGCCTCATATTCCTATTGGTAGCCTTGCTAATCTGATCTGGTCAACCGAATCTTGACTGCAAACAGGTGTTAGCTTGGAATGACTCAATACAGCCATAACATATTTAATTAGTATGTATATACCACTACAAAGCCATGTGATTCTTTTAATAATGGAAGCGGCAACAAAAACTAGGAGGAATTGCTTACTTAGTGGTATTAATCGATAATGGAACATGATACTGCACTTGTACACAAGTAAGATTAGTCATCAGGTAAGTAAACAATACAGATTTACAATTGTGCAGACATCTGTCTGTCTGTCTGTCTCTCTCAATGGGGCATACATTTTATTTGATTAGGTGCAAGAAGAAAATTGTGATGGAATATGTCATTGTCATGGTTATTCATCTTCTAACTTGTAAATTCTAACTCACATATATGTAATCAAATTTAAACAACGTATATTACAAACAATGCACATTACTGGTGCATGCTGCTTTAGCGCAATTACATCTGATCTATGTTAATTTTTAATACTGACAATCATACAATTGTTTAAAATACTCAATGTGGGATCCTATATTTTTTCATACACGATCTCTTCTCCAAAATGAATATTTTTTATATATTATTTTCCATACGAAAAATATGATAAAGCGATTCGGATGACATAATCCATACATGTCGATTCGGATTATAAGATGAAGCTAAGATGTTTTGGTCAAAAAGTATCGCCTTATAGGCTGGCAAATACGGTACAATAGTGTCCAAAAACATAAACTGCACTATAAGCAGGGTGCTAGTTACCAGGGGACCTCTGAAAAATGAAGCAGGATTTTCCATCCTGGCTAGACATCCAGAAGACAATGGGGGTATGGGGGATGATAGTAGTGCTGTTTAATGGCTGAATACTCATTTTATAACTGCATTGGGAATAATTGCCAATAAACAGCTTTTAATGAAAAATTATTTGCTTTTTGATATAAATCAACTTTATATTCAAGATAACCAATCTCTGAAAGATCATGAAAAACATAACTCCAATAGGTTTTAACACATCACATATATGTGTGCCTTGGTGTGTACCTGCAAAATACTGTATTACATCACTACTTTTTGCACAATAAACAAGATTACTTTTGTTCAAAAAGTAGAGAAATATGTTTTGTAAAAATGCTGCCAACGTTGAAACTCAATTTTTTAAAATTGTTTTCTTACAGAAATACTGATGCTGTGATTTCATTGCAAGTAACATCAATTCAGCTCATCCTGGAGCAAATCTCTGAATGCTAACTCAGGAATTTTAACTTCACTTGCTTCTCCATAATGAGCCACATCGATCAAACAAAGCATTGACTTCACCAGGTACTCCTTTCACTTGGTTGCCTTGCTATTTTTGACCACATCTGTGAATGACTAGGATAATTTAAGGTAGTTTAATTCTTACTTACATGATAATATTTATGAAAGTGTTAGAGTGGTCAATTGAAATGAGCTGACCTGACACATTACTGTAACCACAAGCTCTTACACAGGTAGGATTTGCATCCCTTTTAAATTTTTTTTTATTTCATTCCCTTTATTTGATTTGATACAAATGACATATAAATGTGACAATACAAAGCAGTTCTGCTTTTAATTGAGAATAATAATACAACAAACATGTCTGCAAATCAGAGATCAAAACACAGTTGGCAGGTAATTAGGTTCTCACACAAACAACCATGGACATAGCTGTGACAGTAGACTGACATTTTTCATGTTTCAATACAAGTGGGCATATTGCATTTATGATGATCACACTGAAACCAAATTAAAATGTACAACTAAAACACAAATTTAACTTGACAAAACTTATTTCATTGCTATTTATTTCTTAGAGTGTTGCCAACTGTAGGCATTTGTGTCATTTTCACTGATCAAAATTTTATCGAAAATTGTTATTTACAGTGTACTGAGAATTTTTTTTGTAAAGAAAATGTAATAAAATATAAGCCTTCTTATTATCAGCTGAGAATTTCATGATGCTGATTCAAATTTCTGGATGCTAGGCACTGTTTTTGATGATAAAACAAGCAATATATCAGGGTTTTGTTAATCAATTTTTATCATAATTTTCTTCTTATTAGCATATTCAGATACATTTCATAATTAAGTATTGGACTGTTTTCATTTTTTTCTTACAACTTTTTACATCTGCTTTAGGGAAAAATGCCAAGAGCTATTACAATTTCCATATTGCTGATAGGTAGGTAGGTATGTACTTATGTATATGGGGTTGTTCTGATGTTATTTCCATTCATCCTGTCAATTCAACCTTACACATCTTTAACTTTTATCTTACACTACAATCCCTTTGGTCATATTTGCATGGGTTAGGTATATGTGTGACCTATTTGTGAGTGACACAATACCCTTGTGTCTGTCATTTGTTCTATATGAAGGGTGTACTCTTAAATGATGGATGTAATGTTCTGAAGCTTATTTGTGGAGATTTCGTTCCACATATTTTTTCAAGTAGATAAAATATGCAGTTTACATAATATATAAAGTCATTATATGGAATCATCCATTCAGAAATGGGTGAATGCTTGACAGCTTTGGTTGTTTAATCTGCTCTTTTATTACCCTTGATACAAAACTTCATATGATTTGATAAAACAAGATAATTCTAAATTTCACAAAATGTCAAATAGCAAAAAAAGTATTCAAAATCTAGTTTAAATCCAAGCTTTAAATCTGCTTCCATATGCCAGGCCACGCCATGGTATAGCAAGAAGGAGCAGCCACTTGGAAGACCTAAGTTTAATCAGATTTTGTTATTGCCAGAATTTATGTCACTATTGCTCCCACTATTCTTGCACCAGCTCATTTTGTAATTGTGAATACTTTTCCTGCTTAAAAGTACTATCCTCAAAGCCATGGTTTACTGGTAAAGAGAAAAGCCTACTATAAATCTAACCAGGGATCGACAATTCCAATTTTGACCTAACAGCCCCACAATGGTATCAAAATGTCAAATTCTGTTCTTTTTTTTACTGTAAAAATTGAGCTACTTAAATAAAATTTCACTTGTCCAACAATGATTTTTCGTTGTCCTGGCAAGATGACCTAAAAATTTTTGTCTCTTGAATCTAAACCCTCTAGAGGTCCACTGTAAACTCTAGAATGCTTGGTCAAGAAGATTATACTATACTGAGTTTTGCATACCTCCGTTTGTGAAGATTCCCCTGACAGCTGTTGAGAAGACTGTGAGTTAAAGAAGTCTTGGGAATACTGAGACATTTCAGACTGGATATTTTGAAGCTGGGAGAAATCAGTGGATATCATGGGGACATTAGCCACACTGAAATGAAAATCTGGATTATAAAGCTTTACACAAACATACACACTCATATATACATACATACATACATACATACACATATGTATATATATATATGTGTGTGTGTGTGTGTGTGTGTGTGTGTGTGTGAAAAAGTGAATCTATCCATGTGTTGGAAAATACATAGAAAAATTAGTTAATATAACAGTAGATCAGAAAAATATCCAAGCTTTATTCCTTCTAGTGCTTTTGCATCATCTTCATAGACGTTCTTCATGTGAATACATCATTCCTTTATAATATTTTGGTAAATATACAATTTGACGTCATTATAATATTAATTATGTCATTGTTTATATGGCAAGATATTAACTTCCCTATATCTATAAACAACAATTGTATACAAAATTAAACTTGTAGTGTTGAAATGTCATGAATGTGCATTAATGTATTAATAGTGTAAAATGTTATTCATACAAATTACAACTATTAAAAAGTTATTCTGACATCATGATATGAAAATGTATCAGTGTGTTGATACAATGTACCAATAATCATGTGTTAATTTTTATAAATAATGAGCTCAAGTTATAAAGGTCTGGATGTACAGTACTTATGAAATACAGTTCCTTTTCTTCAATTAAAGATTCATTATTAGTTAATAATTTAAATATGGGAAAGTATCCTCTTGAACAGTTATGTATATGTTTATTGATTTTTAACAACCTCAGCTCTACTGTTTTTGTTTGCTCTCTCTCTCTCTCTCTCTCTCTCTCTCTCTCTTGTTATGTGTAGGCTCATACAAAAGTAACAAAAGAAAAGAGTGAAGCCAACAAGCTTTGTAAATTTTAACAAAATAATTTATTTCCCTAGAAAACAAGGTAAAAATATGAAATAGGACTTATGGTTTGTGAATATAATCCAAAAAATTAATCCTAGAATTGAAAAGTATAAGTCCTATTATTAAACAGTTCTAATTCAATCCAGGTTTGAATCTCTATGAAGTTCCAATATGGAAGGCGATGACGTCAGATGAGGTCGTTGTACTGATGGCAACATTTCCTTGTTGAAACACAATTTATAATGTTCTGTTTAGAATTCCAGAATAAATTTCCACTGAATGTCTTTGTCCCAGAATTTTTATAAAGACAAGCACTTGTTTTGTTTTCCAGAGAATATGAATTATTAAATCCCCAAAAATAGATGAACTTCAGAACAAACTGGCATCAACAATAAAAACCTCTTGAGTCCTCAAGGTTTAAAATACAACTGACTAAACTTCACTGAGATGTGTGTGTTAAACCCAATTAAAACGTCGTTTTGACACTCGTGATGGGTCACATGATCATTTAATCATCAAACCGTGCATTAAAAAAATAATGACAATTCGCACATACACTAGAACAGCCCTATCTAAGAATCAGATTCCCACACTGGAAATAAATTAAAAAAGAAAGGCTGTTTACAACTCAGCTAACACGTGGCTGAACATGACCTTGGTAATAGCCAATCGTTTTCATTCAGTGTTTACAAACGTCTCAACGAAGGTGAACTAAAAATAGTGATAAAGCAACCGTTACATTCTAATCAGGTCAAGTGAATTTTCCGAAAAGAGATTCAAATCCAATGAAAATTATCATTACAATAAAATGTAATGAAACAAAAATAAAATTAAAAAAAATTGAAAACTAAACACAAGCAATTTAATTACATATTTGTAACACTTCCCCCCATAAAGAAAAAGAAAGATTTACGTAATAAAGCTTTCTTTTTGCCATCTGTAAATTATACATGAGGTAAAATAAAATTACACAGAAAACTCTTAGGAATTATACAAAGAGTGCATGAAATAATATTTCTATACACGGGGAAGTGCATCTGCAATCAAATTGTCTTTTCCTTTGATGTGCCTGATGTCAAGATTATATTCTTGTAAAAACAAACTCTACCTTAATAATCTTTGATTTTTATTTTTCATCTTGTCGATGAAAGTAAAGGGGTTGTGATCACTAAACACAACAACCGGAGAAGGGGCTGAACTAATGTAAACTTCAAAATGCAGTAATGCTAATATTAAAGCCAAACATTCCTTCTTGATTGTTGAGTAATTCCTTTGGTGCTTATTTAATTTCTTAGAGAAATAGCACATTGGATGATCAACACCATTTCTATCTTCTTGAATCAATACTGCTCCAATCCCAACATCACTTGCATCAACAGATAGCTTAAAAGATTGACTGAAATTTGGAGCTGTAAGAACCGGCGCACTTTTGAGTATGGCTTTTAACCTATCAAAAGTCTCCTGACATTTACCAGTCCAAAGAAACTTGTTTTTCTTGCTCAACAAGTTTGTCAGGGGTTCAGCAACATTAGAAAAATTGGAACAAAATTTCCGATAGTATCCAGCCATACCCAAAAATCGCATCAGTTGCTTTTTACTGACAGGCACAGGGAAATCAGAGATAGCCTTGACCTTAGCATCCATAGGTTTAACTTGACCATGTCCCACAATATGTCCTAGAAAAGTTACACAAGCACAGCAAAACTCACTTTTACATAGACTGATTGTCAAACTTTCATCAGTGAGTCTGTCGAAGACTTTCCGAATCGTTGCTAGATGTTCTTTCCAGGTGTCGTTGTAGATGATGACATCACTGATGTAAGCATCACAATTATCTAGACCAGAGGTAATCATATTCATCAAGTGTTGAAAAGTACTTGGGGAACCCTTCATCCCAAACGGCATTACTTTATATTGATAGAGTCCATCTGGAGTCACAAATGCAGAAATTTCCTTTGCTCTTTCTGTAAGTGGAATTTGCCAAAATTCTTTCAGAAGGTCAAATTTGGTGACGTACTTGGCATTTCCAATTTTATCTATACAGTCATCGATTCTTGGTAATGGAAATGAATCTGATTTTGTCACACTGTTCACCTTCCTATAATCAGTGCACATACGGAAAGTTTTATCTGGTTTCAGAACAAGTATACATGGTGAATTCCAATCACTTTTACAGGGCTCTATGAAATCGTTCTCCAGCAAATACTGAATTTCCTTTTACAAGTATTCCTGTTTGAGAGGGTTCATCCTGTATGGGTGTTGTTTCACAGGTTTTGAATCTACAATTTCAACGTCATGAAAAATTTTGTTTGTCCTTGCAGGAATATCTGGAAACAAGTGCTCATATTCAAATAATAACTGTTTAAGTTCATTCCTTTCTTGTTGTTGCAAATGTAAAAGTTTCTGGTCCAGATTTTAAATAATTTCCAAATTTCAAAGATTTGCTGCTCTAAGATCAACAGAGTCCGATGGAATTTCTTCACTTAAATCCTCAGTTTGTGGGACAGGTACAACTAAATTAATTGCATGATTTACTTGGCTATCTCTTTCAATATACTAGCACTCCATTAATTTATTTAGATCAGAATACTATTATTATAATTTAACTCATTCATTTTCTTCTTTACTTTGTAAGGGCTGTAAAATCTAATTTGAAGAAAATTTTGAAGAATGAGCAAGAGAGAATGAACTCTATTACAAGACTCAAAACTTTCTCACAAGTAAAGTTCTGTGAAACCATAATTTCACTTTTGACTTAAATTGCTGAGTGCCAAATTCAAGCATAACAAGCTGGAAAATTCCAGACCTAAAATTTGACCCTTGACCAGATTAGACAGATTTGGGAACACCAAATCGAGTAAAAAAACTTTAACAAAGCTTTTACTATGGTTTTGGTTTTAATATTACTCAAAGGAATTGCCTCTGGGAATCTTGTTGACGCACACATAATGGTCAACAAATATTGCTTGCCTGACTCGGTCTTAGGTAAGGGACCAACACAATCTACCATAATTCTGCTAAATGGTTCATCAAATGCAGGAATAGGTTGCAGATGAGCCTTAGGTATCTTCTGATTGGGTTTTCCTACCATTTGACAAGCATGACAAGATCTACAAATTTAAAAACATCACTTTTGATTTTTGGCCAATAAAAGTGAGTCAAGATCTCGTGATAAGTTTTATTTATCCCTATATGACCAGCCAAAGGAGTTTCATGGGCCAAACTACGTATTTCCTGTCTGTAAGATTTTTGAACAACAATCTGATAGTTCACTGACCACTTGTCACCAGCAGGTACCTCGGGAGGTCTCCATTTTCTCATAAGAATTCCATTTTTAATGAAATAACAGACAGGCACTTCAGTGGCTTCAGTTTCACTAATGGCCCTCTGAAACAAACAGGAGATCTCAGGATCTTTTTCCTTTTCAACAACAAGTGATTGTCGTTTGTCACCCTGATTAGATAAAAGAGAATGAGTAGTTAAAAGAGGATCACTGTGATCAATATCCTTTGATTGATCCAAACAATGAGTGAAAGTGACCTCATCAAAAGCCTGACCAATACATGTGTCAGCTAAAGGAATATTTTCCTTATCAAAATCATTCTCATGAGCTTTCTTTGCCATAGCTCTAGTAACTGCACAAGCTGGGTATAAATCAGTGAATTCTTTTTCAATTGGATCAACTTTCTGATCCAAACAAGGCTTGTCAGTTACAAGTGGATTAACCACAACCTTGTTTCCAGCTAAGTTGTTGCCTAGTAACAAATGAATGCCCTCAACGGGTAAAGACACTACTCCACTGCCACAGGTTCTGAAACTAAGTCTGATGACAAATTTACAGAATGGAGAGGAACATTAACAAAGCCGCACTCTACTCCCTGAATGGGAACACTCTCAGTAGCACAAGACTTCTCAGAAAAAGGCAAAGTACCTGATAATAAAAGACTCTGAGAAGCTCCTGTATCCCTTAAAATTTTAACAGGGATATGATTGGCCAAATCACCCAAGAGTGATATAGAACCTTTTGACATGAATAATTCATAATTCTCCATAATAAAATCAGACTGGGGTTTATTAGACCCAACAAATGTATTGTTTTCAATACATGACCATGATGTTGACCTCTTAGAAATAAGAGCATTTGGGATAGGTCTATCTTGATTCTGATGCCTATATTTCAGTTTGAAGCAATCAGAAATGACGTGTCCTTTTTTCTTGCAATAGGTACACGTAGGAATAGACAAGGATTTTGAATCAAGTTTAACAGAAGCTTGATTTTTAAAAGTTGTGCCAGATTGAGTTTTAGAAGGAGTCATATTAGGCTGAAATACCTTTCTACCAGTAGACTGCTGAGTGAAAGCCTTACTTACAACAGGAACTTTATGAGTTAAGGAATACTTGTCAGCAACAAGAGCAGCATTTTCCAAGGTTTCAATCTCATGCTCTTCAAGACGAGTCTTAATGTCATTAGAAACACAGTTCTTGAACTCTTCAAGTAATACAAGTTGTTCAAGACTTTCAAAATCATGTTCAACTTTCTCAGCTAAGCACCATTTCTTAAATAACTGCTCTTTTTCTCTTGCAAATTCGACATAAGTTTGTCCAGCTTCTTTTTTATGGTTCCTGAATTTTTGCCGAGATAAGCCTCAGGGACTAACGCATAACTCTTTAAAATGCATTCCTTAACCAAATCAAAGTCAGAACTTTGCTGTACTGACACTGAATGGTAAATATCACTAGCTTTACCAGTTAGTACACCGAGTCCAATACTCCCTTGGCCATTTCAAATTTTCCGCAACTTTTTCAAAACGATGAAAATATTTGTCTACTTCTTTTTCTCTAAAAGGGGGCACTAACCAGATATTTCTTGTAATGTCAAAACTTTAATTTGTATGTGAAGTGGAAATGTGCTTTTCACTTGCAGCTCTATTTCTTTCATTCTAATTTGAAATTCCCTTTCATCCTTCTCTTTTTGCATCTGTCTCTCTCTCTCTCCTCTGTCTCAAATTGTAACTGTTTATCTTTCTCCCTCTCCTGTCTCTCTCTCTCTCCTCTTTCTCAAATTGTAATTTCATTTGTTTATCATTCTCTCTTTCCTGTCTCTCTCTTTCCTCTTTTTCAAATTGCAATTGCAATTGCTTCTCTTCTAATTGCAACTGCAGTTGTTTCTCTCTTTCCTCTTTCTGAAGCTTGAGCTTCCTTAACTCCAATTCCATCCTGTATTTCATTTTTAATTCCTTTACTTTAATGTCAGAGTCTGATACAGACATACTGACTGAAGCCTAAACACTTTTATCGAAACCATTCTTCTCTACCAAATACTGAATCAAAATGTTTTTAATTTCTTGCTTCGTTAAGGAAGCTTTTGCTTCAGAAAGATCATATTTTCTGGCAAGTTCAAGCAGCTCATCTTTTTTGGAAACTATCCAACTGCTCCTGAGTAGGACTAGAAAGAAAAGTCTCCACTTTTGATGACATTGTGAAAAAAAAGCCTGTTGTTTTCACTAACGATTTCAAACAAAATATGAAATAGTACTTGGGATTTAAAAACTAGGGGAATTTAAGTCAAAAAACAATTTTCTGAAATATTTAGCTAAACTTCATATATCCCAAGGACGAGCAACCCTAATTTTCTCTTGTTACGTGTAGGCTCATACAAAAGTAACAAAAGAAAAGTGTGAAGCCAACAAGCTTTGTAAATTTTAACAAAATAATTTATTTCCCTAGAAAACAAGGTAAAAATATGAAATAGGACTTATGGTTTGTGAATATAGTCCAAAAAATTAATCCTAGAATTGAAAGTATAAGTCCTATAATTAAACAGTTCTAATTCAATCCAGGTTCGAATCTCTATGAAGTTCCAATATGGAAGGCGATGACGTCGGATGAGGTCGTTGTACTGATGGCAACAGTTCCTCGTTGAAACACAATTTATAATGTTCTGTTTAGAATTCCATAATAAATTTCCACTGAATGTCTTTGTCCCAGAATTTTTATAAAGACAAACACTTATTTTGTTTTCCAGAGAATATGAATTATTAAATCCCCAAAAATAGATGAACTTCAGAACAAACTGGCATCAACAATAAAAACCTCTTGAGCCCTCAAGGTTTAAAATACAACTGACTAAACTTCACTGAGATGTGTATATTAAACCCAACTAAAACGTCATTTCGACACTCGTGATGGGTCACATGATCACTTAATCATCAAACCGCGCAGTAAAAAAAATGACAATTCGCATGTATGCTAGAATAGCCCTATCTAAGAATCAGATTCCCACACTGGAAATAAATTAAAAAAGAAAGGCTGTTTACAACTCAGCTAACATGTGGGTTGAACATGACCTTGGTAATAGCCTATCGTTTTCATTCAATGTTTACAAACGTCTCAACCAAGGTGAACTAAAAATAGTGATAAAGCAACCGTTACATTCTAATCAGGTCAAGTGAATTTTCTGAAAAGAGATTCAAATCCAATGAAAATTATCATTACAATAAAATGTGATGAAACAAAAATAAAATAAAAACATTTAAAACTAACACACAAGCATACACACATACACACATGCACAGACCAGTATCTATCTGGATTTTCTATTAAATTTTTAGCATTGGTCAGCATGAAATTAATTACTGCATGTGGACATTTCAACTTTTAAAATATAACCAAATTTGTTGTAATGCAATGTCATTTTCTAGCCTTCATACATCATACCTTAATTGATGTACAGGTAGTTCACGACACAAACAAGACTTCATGTTACTTATCAACTTTGCTATCCTCATCACTGGCCTTTTGGCTTATTAAAATAAACTTATGCATAAGTATGTAAAAATATTGTGTGAGGTTTTAATTAAACACAAAAAGTACCTAGCTGTATGATATGTGCATCTGGTATGTCACAAAGAGTCACAATTTTGGGGGCAAGTCATACAGAGTAGATCTCATGGAACAATTCTTGCAGAATATGATGGTATATTATCTTGTTCCTTCAATAATACATACCTGGTATTACCAGACAGAAATCCTTTTGTGCTTATGTGATTTAAGAGCATCTCCTTTACATCTGAAATAGTGAGAAAGATTGTAATAATACTCCTACCTATATAAACTAAGTGTATATTTTTAGTAAGACTCTTCCTCACAATAGCTAGTTAACAAAGTGATATTCAGATCTTATATACAAAAGGCAACAATGTGCCAACTTGTTTTTCTTGATCTCTGGGTCTTGTGTTTGATCCTTGGACACAATGGCCCCAATATCTAACTGATATTATGCCAAGCATATAAAACAGTGAGAATATATTATAATGCACTGTACTTAGTAAATTCATTTTCATGCTAGGTCTCATTTTTTTTCATTGTTCATCTCCATCATACAAATACTATGATACTGTGATCAAAATGAAGTCAGCTGGAATTTTCAGTTGTCATAACAGCTGGATCACAGAGTACAACTGTTTGGTTCCTGAGCCCTGCAGTGCTCAAAATAATTTTTTTAGACACAGGCCCAGGCTGGTGACTATAAAAAAAATCACAAGCCCTGACTCAAATTCCACAAGCCCAGACTACAATTAAACACCTCTGTCCAGTACAGGGGGTAATGCTTTATCAACACAAATCAAATGTGCAAAAAACAAGCGTGTTCTTATTATTGTTTATCAGTCAATCTATTTCATGGCTAAAATCATCCTGAAAAGCATAGGTCTATTAACTAATCAGAATAATCAATTCAGCATGTCAAATACCTTACGTACAGGTGGTCTCCTATTTCGACAGACATGGTATACCCAGAAATGACATATGTTGATATGCTGATATGTTGTTTGCTCTATGTGCCAAGAATTAAATGCACATCCCCCTATTTTTGCCGGCAAACTTTACAGAGTAAAACTCCATCTACCAAGGGTTCTGAATTTTATTTTTGCTTGCTTTGCTTCCTATATGACAGGATAGATTTTCACAAGGCAGTTCTTTTATATAAATGTCTACATGGAACTGCACCAGAATATCTTATTCAGGCCTTTTTCAACACAATACCAGTTGAGATCAAATTATTACATGGAAACCTTCTAGCACCAAAACCAAGAACAGAGCAATTTAAAATGAGCTTCCAATACTCTGGTACAGTTCTGTGGAACAAGCTTCCACTACATGTAAAATCTGCTGAAAATATTTGAGTATTCAAGAAGAGATATCATGAGCATGTATGTGTTTCTAATAGATAATGGAATTTAGTAGTTTAATACTAAACATGTTAAAATAAACAGTAATTATTGCTATTTTCATATAATGTGCATTGTTATACTCTCCTTAAGAGGGCCTCAAGGGAGAATAGTCCTTGACTAATGAGTCACCCTCTATAAATAAAGCATTATTATTATTATTATTATTATTATTATTAAGCTGCCTTCAAAAATTAATCACACTTAAACACTATTCAGACAACTGAAATATTCATGCATTCAGTTTTATATATATGTGGTAAAATCCAACTTAAAAAAAACATTAACCCTGTTCACAAACTTGTCAAGATTTTTAACACAGATGGCTAAAGCATTTTCATTGTAGAGTATGATATGTAATAAATTTCTTTCGCTTACACACATCAAGCACCTGTTTGATTTACCTACATTGGGTTGTTCGACTTTATGATCATTTTTACCTGTGCAAATTAGTACAATGGGCTGACCCACTGCAGTTTTCAAATGCACCACACTAGCTATTTTGAGCCAATTAAGTAAACTATGCAATGGTGGTTAATTCTGGACCTCTTTGCCTTTAAACTGCCTTTATTTAAACTGCCCCAAGGATAGTTTTACATCAGCTTCAATCATGACTGCTTACCATTAATACATACTACATGTAACCAGCATATACTGAAGTGTTTATTTTTTGTTTTATTTTTGAAGATTACTGCATGAACACAACCATGTCAGGGGTTTTGGGAGTGAAAATCGTGTTTTTAGGATGACATGCTGTGTTATGGCAGGTCAACATTTTAAAAAAATATTTCTGCATTTCATCAGTACGACTTAAGCTTTCTCAGTTAAATTAAATTTTTCTGACAAGCCCAACAGATGGACCCGATCTGATATTAGAGAGGCTCTGGGCACAGGGCTATCAGATTGTTTGAGCACTGCTCTGGCTTAGGGAATTTTAAGTGCCCAAGTGAGACACACACAACCACTCCGGTGGCCTAGTGGTTAGAGTGTCTGCCTTGAATGCGGGAGATCGTTGGTTTGGACCCCCGACGGAGTCATACCAAAGTCTCATAAACATGGTACATAACTCCACCTCCCTAAGCACTCAGCATTAAGAGGTTAGTGATAGGACTGGTCGGCCTAATGTCAGGATAATGTGACTGGGTGGGACATCATGCTATATGTCTGTGGCATCATGTCTCACTGCTAGACAGACATCATAACTATATGACTGAAAAACGGTTAAAGCTATATTTAAAATCCAAAACACACGCACACACAAACAAAACAAAAAAAGCTAGCTCCCTTTAGATATGTTTGCAAGCTCTTCACTAGATACTAAAAAGTTCACTTCCTTTGGATGTTTGTAAACTCTTTAGTTACCCCACAACGCCCAAAGAAAACGTGTGCAAGACCCATTTCTGAGATTGATTTAACCCTCCAAATTAAAGTGCAATGAGCCAGCAAGTAGTAATTTCCAAGAAAATTATGATGTTCCAGCAATAGCAGCTGCATCCCTCCCACATCTTGCTAGGATTGAGACATACATTTATAATAGATATTTTTGAAGCAAGTTTATGCCAAAGGTGTCAGTTGTGGTGTTGGTGACGTGTATGCTCTTTTTAAGGCATGTGTGGATATCATGTTGTATACAGTACATATACACTTGATTTAAGGCATCTATCTCCTGACAAATACAGAGATCAGCCTTGATTTGCAGTATTTATTCTCAATGAGCCTATTTTACAGGGTCTTTCCAGAAGATATAAAACTGAATGCCATCTTGAGAATCAAATCGCTGTATTATGACTGTCTTTTATGCAAAATACTTTAAAGGAGGCTTAACCCAATAAACCAGTTATTGTTTGTACATCTCGCCAATAACCTGAATACCATAAAAAGATGATTATATCCATGGGTGTAGTAATGAAACATAATATATCAGGATGCAGCTTATTCTCAAGCATTGTCACCAGTGAACCTTCAATCAGCCTTCATGAAACCATAAAATATCCTTTCTGCCCTGATAAACAAGATATCAAGTCAGTGTTTTTTCATTTCCTGAAAACAGCAAAGACCAAGAAAAAAAAACAAAAGAGTGACAGGAAATGGAGAATAATGTACATCAAACCCCTACTGATAAAAAAACAGACCTGTTAAGAAAAATCATATATGCCCCCCCAAATACTCTTGGCAAATTTATCTCTTGTCACTGCATCACAGAAATAATACTGGACAGTAAAAGAGCATGTTGCAATAAGCAAGAAGGAAAATGGGAAGGAAAAAGAAGGAAAGTTTGAACAAAAAAAAAGCAAAAAGAAAACAAAGACATCTAATCAGGATCCTCAGCATGCAAGAAGGTAAGCAACTTAAAGATGGCACCAACATATACAATGGTGATGAAGAAATTGCCAACTATTAAAAGCATTGTGTGTGCATTGATGTTCCATGTAAAGCTGTTCAACATTTTTTTAACTTTCTTCATATTTTTAAAAACTGAGTGACCATGTTATAAAACAGTTATTGAATTCACACTCAATAAATATTGGCTTGAAAAGTGCTAAGACAACAAAAAAGCATTATAATGCTAAACTTTCTTGGATATTACCTTCAACAGAATCACCTTATCATCACCTATGACCACTTGATATTAGCTGGTATTCATCATGCATTTATTCTATAGCTATTATTTAAATCCTACAATACAATTTAAGTTTTGTTTCCAACATAGGCCTATATTGTTATATTTCTGTCTGCAAGTCTATCCTGTCCTCATTTTCACCATGATTCTCTTTATTCATCTGTTCAATAAGTGTTCTTCAATTTTTTACTTCATGTTTTCAAATGCTGTAGATATCATCTCTCATGCAAGAATAAGAGACAGAGGCTGAAATTGCTGGAAATTCTTGCAACTTTGGGACATATATAGCATGCATATAATCATTCTCTACTTGGTTGACAACCATAAATGGGGTGAAGGTCACATTCATAGAAAATCTGTGTTAAGGTTTTGGTTAAAGTATTTTTATTTGCTTATATCATAAAGTCCTTGATGGATGCTTGCTTGATCCTTTAACAATTTGGGTCAAGGCCAATCACAGAAAATTTGCATGAATGTTGTGCTTAGTCCTTCAATGTAAGATGTTTCCCCTGAAATTATTAGGTCGCCATCGGTATGAAGATAAATGCAACCAAATCAAAAGCCATGATCATAGTAGTCGAGCAAGATTAAAAGTTGAGAAAATGATTTCAAAGTAATGATAAAGGGAATGGACAAAAGTCTGAAAAAGAAATACTACTTGGCATCATGATAGATCATATTCTGTGCTGGAAAATGCAAGCTGATAAGGTCATTTAAAAAGTTAATTCACTGCTTTATCTCTTGAACAGAATAAAATCTTATCTCCCTCAAGAACAAGCAAAAGATATTCTACAAGGCATATCATGCCACATCTAGAATACTGTTGTTCTATCTGAGGTAATAGTGGTGCAGAAAATCAGGAATGATAACTGATATTTCAAAAGAGAGCAGCTAGAGTTGTTCTTGATGCTGATTTAGATACACTGTCAACAAATCTTTTTCAAGCCCTAAAGTGGCTTCTATTTCAGCAGAGAACTCAGTTTCTAAAGGGTTTGATAGTCTATAAATCCTAAAATGGAGTCGCTCCTGATTATCTTAAATGTAACTTTAAATTTGTTAAAAATGTACATATGTATGAATCTATCTCAAACACAAGTTATATTTACCTAAACCAAATTCAGAGATTTATAAGAAGAATTCTGCATTTTCTCGCACCAAACTATGAAATTCCTAATAACCTTATATAAAATCAGCTGACTCATATCAAGCTTTCAGAAAGCATTTTAGTCAACATCTACAGAAACAATCATTTATATGATTTTATTTAATTCAGTACTAATATTTTATACCACAGGGGCTCGTATCAGTGCTTACAATTTACCTGTCATACAGGTACTATGCAGTAACTACAAGGGAGGACACTTCTCTCCTTTCTCATGCGACCTATTTAAAAATAAACACTGATATTTCAAGCTATGTTTCGCGTAGCATAATAAATTTGGTACCGATGTTTAGCTCAGACATTCGACTTTGTATATATATCTGAAGTTTGGCTTCCTATCATACCTTTAAGGAATGCCAGACCATTTTCCCAAGCTAGTACTTGACATGGCCCTGATCGCGTCCGCTTAATATGCAAGAACAGCGCGCTGAATGGAATACTACCTTCACATTAGCCAACTGAAAAAAAGTAATAAATAAATGCTGGACATCATTTTCTTTTAGCCAATGACAGGACAGTATTCCATTCAGCAGGGTTTTACTTGCATATTAAGCGGGCGCAATCAGCGCCATGTCGAGCGATAGCATGGGAAAATGGTCTGGCATTCCTTAAAGATATGATATTAAGTCAAACTTTGGATAGGGATACACAGTTGAATGCCTGAGCTAAATATGGGTACCAAATTTATTAAGCTTTGCAAAGCTTAGCTTGAAATATCAGCATTTATTCTTACATAGGTTGCACGAGAAAGGAGAGAAGTGTCCTCCTTGTAGTTAATATATAGTATATGTATGAAAGGTAAATTGTAAGCAACGATACAAGCCCCTGTGCTTTATACAACATTATTATATTGTACTCGCCTATAATGTTTTACACATGTTCGCAACTAGTACTTGTACTCATCCTGTATGTACTCATTGTTAAATCCTTATGCATATTTCATTGAAGCAGCAGATCAATTGTCTAGTTTGCAAAAGCATATGTCTAAAGACAATTCATCTTGTAAAATATTGCACACACACACACACACACACACACACAGACACACACACACACACACACATCAATGTGGAAGGCCTCATGGAAGATTGGTCACTTGACTAAATGAGCTTCTTCTTTACATGAAGTCATTGTTATTATTATTATTATTATTATTATTATTATTATTATACAAATATCAGGGGAGGCGTCTTACACTGTAGGACTAAATATGTGCTCTGCAAACTTTCAGGACATTGCAGGAGAAACAATTGGGAAACTGATTATAATAATAGTCATGGGGCAGAGAATGTGGTACAACTGAAGTGAAATCATTTGCGAATAAATATATTTTTTGCAAAATATGAGTTTCCCACAGTGGCGTAGCTTGGGGAGGGGGGCGGGGACAGTTGTCCCCGGGCGCCATTTGCCAGGGGCGCCAAAATGAGGAAAATACAACTATTCCTCATCCCAGATGCACTCGAAGGGGGCGCGAAGTTTATGTTTTGTCCCCGGGCGCTAAGTACCCTCGCTACGCCAGTGATTTCCCAATGATACTTAATCAGTGGTACTGCTGTACTCAATGACTATGAAAGAGATGAGGACTTTTACTGGATGCTCGAGTAAAAAAAATCGTCGAATTGTTCTCTACTGTACCTGCTTAAGTTTATACCATATCTCTGATTTCATATTGTCTAAATAAATTTATTACAATGTAAAGAGAGTCTCGTTCCACGACGTAAAACATCGTGCTATATTTTAAGATAACTAAGTCCTAGCTGTGCAGACGACACACCCGTGAATCCGGAAGTGTTATGTACAGACCGTTTGGTGCATCATCGTCTCTTTCCGATACGAGTAGAAGAACTTCGACCTTCGGGTAGAGACTCGTCACTTAACCTGGTTCGTTTACCACTCCGCAAATCTTTGCGACGCAAGACCCTCAGGTGGAGCTCTATTGTTTCGTATTTTGCATAGGGTGAATTTTAAAGAATAAAAATATCCCCGGGTTTCCTCACTGGTTATACTGGTTATTTAAAAAAACTTTGTATATCTTTAGTATTGTTCAAATAACCTTTAATTCCCTTTATTGTGGTGTATGATTGATGGGTGCAATATGGATTATAGAGTATACAGCTTGGCCTTATTCCAGATGTGCATCTTTCAAAAAAAGTGCAAGCTCCACCTGGTCATTTTCACTTCCTGAACTGCAGAGGTAAATTCTAGAAAAAAGCCGATAACTTTTTTTTAACATCTTATATATTTAATAATTCGTTCATTGCACTTTCAGAAGCTGCTATTATCTAGTCTGGAAAAATTCATATTCCCTATTTTAATAGCTGCTAAGGATAGTGTACTTTAGACAAATTCAGGCTGATTTTTGGAGCACAAGGGAGCAGTCATTTTAGTTAGCATCTTTCTAAGATCATGTACAATTTCCAAAAGTACAATATCCAAACAAATGTCAGCCACTTTACATCAAAGCAGCATAGAGGTATGCCAACATTCACTCCACTGTGCATGTTTTAAATGCAAACAACTTCACCTTACATACGTCACTCTCTCAAAAGTACATAATAACTGGTGAGCGCCCCCTCATCACGAAGAATAACCGAGTGGAGAATTCTCTGGAAACCAGACTACTCGTAATTCCGATCGGAGCATCACTCGGCCAATTCCGCCAGGTCATTAAAATAGAACTAAGTTTGATATTATCATCATGATCATCATCATCATCAATCCCTTAACCCAAGAGGTCGTTGGGGCACCACAGTTGACTATTTTGCAACCAATTCTCTCCATCTTTCCTAGTTCTCTACTGCCCTTTGTGAATCTCCAGATCCCATGCCTGTCCACTCCTGAATGTTGTCCTCCCACCTCTTTTTCTGTCTGCCTATTCATCTGCACCCTCTCACTGTGCCTTGCAAGATTGTTTTGCCAGTCCAGATGATCTTGAGATATGACCGTACCACTTCAGTTTGTGCTTTTTACAGTGGTCAAGAGGTCTTCATAGGATCCAATGGCTCGTTGGATCCTGTTGTGGACTTCTTCCTTGGTAGTCCGAGTTTCCTCTGACCCTTGCCACCCCATTTTTGATATTTGGACATTTATGTTGGGGTGTAGGGTCAGAGTCCATCCCCTACCAGTAGTTATAGGGGGCAACTCGGCCCTAATGATGCCAAAGAAAGAAAATCAGCCTGGGGTGATTTCGCCCTCAAAGTTTTAGCAAAAAATGGCACATCCTGGGGTAGTATGGCCCCCAAGATTAATTATGGGTCAATAGGAATGGAACAGGTGGGATGACGTCATGGTACTGGACACTTGTAACAATGTTGCAACTGGCTGACCAGAATACGCGCAGCAACTTTAGGTAGGGACAAATACAATTGAGAGACAGAGACATATACAACACATATATAGGCAAGAAAGAATAAAAATCTTTTCGGGTATATGAAAGTGGCCCTGAAAAGGGCCATTGGTTTTTTGTTAACACCATTCCATTAACACAGAGGACATCTCACTGATATTTTTCTCTTTCTCAAACTATGTCTAACCACTGGACCGTAGATGAGGACTCGCTTCAGAGAGCCCTGTCTCTCCACATAGCATCTTCTTTTCCAAACATTCGTATCGGTGATTCGGATGATGGTCCATGATGATTTAACATACATGGATAAGTCCGTACGGAACAGTATCGACGATACGAGAGTATAGGATTAAAAGCTTGTCCACATCTTGTGACGAAAACAGGTGAAGGGAATGAAGTGAACCGCGATTATTTATAGTGGAAGACCGGATCGAAACGGATTCAAATTGTTCACTAATCCCAACACGCGTTGCAAAATTCAGTCACTTCGCAGAGTCTGTCTTCCAATCCGAAGACAAGTACCTGTGACGTCACATTCCCTATATAGGTGCGCTAGTGTCTGTGCGCAGTGAATCGATGCGACATTGTTTTGTGAAACATGACTGAAACTAAGAAGACGATGAATTAGGGTGCACCGGCTTTGGAGATGAGAAGCGATGGCATAGCAGTGGCTACCAAAGTTAACACAGGGTTACTTCCAGAAGAGGTCGATTTCAACTGGGATTTAGTAGATTTTCTCTCTTCGCAAGAATTGGTTCCGGTACCAGTACCTTCACCACCTTCTCCTTCTTTACCACAGGTCGAGGATTTTAAACAGACACAGAAAGAAGAATTGGAGAAATTTTTACAACAGCAAAAACAAGCATAACAAGCATTTCTCCTTGAACAGCAACAGCGAGAAGAAGAAGAGGCAAGAAGGAAACGACAGGAAGAAGAAGCAGAGAAGAAACAAGGTCTAGGAGAGAAGGAGAACAATGAAAGTCAAACGGTAACGGTGCTCTTAGATATTTTGGCAGAGTTAAGAAGTCTGAAACAAATGTATCAGACTTCTTTATTACGACCCGAGAGAAAAAGACCTTCCAGAGCCAAACAGTCCAACCCGGTTACTACACCTGAGATACCACCCCTAGTGATTTCTACTAAATCATTGACAGGAGCATGTCCAGAAGTAGGCCTTGGTTGTGACAAAGGCTTAAGGCAGTTAAAGCTGATTGCTTCTCGTTCCTAAGTTTTTATTTTTTTTTATATTTTTTTTTTAAAAAAACAAACACCCAAAGGCCCTTTTCAGGGCCACTCATTTCTTTTGAAAAGAGATTGTATTCATTTTGCCTCAAACAATTAAAACTCAAAATCCCCTTTTTTTTCTTTTTTAATCCTATGTTGAACGTATGTGAGTGCATGAGTGTAGACCATTATTCTAAAAAATCAAAACCATGAGACACATACGTTTTTCAGTCTGGTCTATTCTGGAACAAATTTTTACAATCCAATTCACAACACAACACAACACTTTTGAAAAAAGTTCATAGACTTCTTCTGTGTCTTTATTCTTTCACTCTCTCAGTTTTTTAAATGTCTTCACCTTCACATGTTTTTCCTCCAACTCCTCTTCTTCCTCACCTTTCTCTCGTCTTCTTTTTTTCTCCCTGTTCTCTTTCTGGACGTGTCCGGGTTCTTCCTTTCCCGAGAGTACCTCTTCTTCCTCCTCCTGTTGTTTCATAGGGCAATCTGAAGACCAATGTCCTTTCTCTTGACAATGATAACAGGTATCCTGACTTTTGTCTCTTTTGACACTGGTCTTGCTTTTTTGACGGTCAGGACATTCTGTAACCCAATGACCTTTCTTCTTTCAGATATAGCAAGTATCTTGACTTTTATCTCGAAAGGAGGGGGAGTAGTCCGTCGGCTTGTCTGAAGAAAACTTTCTTATGACACCTCGCAAAGTTCTAATCAGAAGTTCTATCTGTGTTGGCTCTTCCATCGTGCTGGTCGGCGTGAGAGTGAAATGAATACTGAGAGGGAAGGCACCAGCCCTTTATATATACACAGGTCTGACATGGATATATAGGCGTCCATGGCGTTTCAAATGTAGCCATTTGACTTTTTTCAGTCAAGATGAAACGATCGCATCATTTCGTAAAGAAGAAGAAAGTAAGAGGCAGAAACGTGATTTACCGCCTCGAACAGTAGCTGAAGTCATGGCTCAGATTCATGTCAGCGATTTTGAAGATGACATGAGTGAGCCAGAATCCAGACCCAGAGAGTCTACAACAAGCCAAAGTCCATCACCACCAGTAAACCCCGAAAAGTATTTTCACATTCGAGAGACGGACAAACGCTCCTCTAGAAAATTTAGAATTACACCTTACACGTACACGGTGGAGTTTAAAGATTTCAAGTCCGACGTACCGCTGGAGAAAGCAGAAGGGTTCATCACCGATGTGTGGGATTCTTTGTTAACCACATTGAAACAGCAATATGAAGCCAAAGAAGACGATTGCTTGAGATTTTCCATTCATCACGACAGTTTGAAGTCGTCCGCTTGGATCGAGTTTAGCAGCCCAGCAGAATTGACACCTTCCAAACTCATGGACAAGATTCAACACGTACAACAATCCAACGACAAGTTTCACATCACCGATGGAAAAGCGGCACTGTTCATGACCCACGTGTCTCTTCCCCAAGGGACCGGACAAGGCAAAAAGGTGTTATTGGTGGACGACCTTCAGAACATCAAAAAGAGCATCGTTCAAATTAACAACCCTCAAGACAAGATGTGTTTAGCCCGTGCCATCGTGGTGGGACGAACTTATGCCGACAAGAACGACACGGCAGAATGGAAAAGAGCCTGGAAAACTATTCGACGATCGGGCCGAACCAAACAACGAAGAGAAGCAGAACTCCTGTTACAACAAGCGAGGATATCCAAAGACAGACCCTGTAGCATTCCTGAAATGCAAAAATTGCAAGACGTCTTGGCTCCAAACTATACCTTGAAAGTGCACCCTCAAGAAGTGCGCGGACCTCTGTTGTTTCGAGGCAAAGATTTCAAAGACGGAAAATACATTCACGTCTATCATCACGATGAACATTTTGATGCCATTACCAGTATAACCGGATTCCTGTCATACAGTTATTACTGTGAGAAATGTGACTATGGCTATAACAATCGAGAGCAACACAAGCGTTGGGGATCGAAATGCTCAGGATGATTGGCCTCTAAACCCTGTCTGGACGAAGACAAGAACGAGTGCATTGCTTATCTTGTCAGCGCACGTTTGTCAGCCCTGCCTGTTACCAACAACATTTGAAGACGCAACGTTCACAGCAGAAATGTGCTTGTCAACTCCTGAGATTGTGCCCTACTTGTGGACAAGGCATACATACCAATAGTGCCAAGTTACAGGTATGTTCAGGAAAGAAGCGATGTCACATTTGTCACCAAATCGTGGACTTGGAACACCAATGGTACATTCAAAAATACCATTCCAAACATGAAGAAGAAGAAGATGACCAGAAGAAAGGCAATTTCATCTTTTTCGATTTCGAATGCATGCAAGAGACCAACATTCACATTCCTAATTTCTGCGTGGCTCATCGAGCGTGCGATAAGTGCATCCAAGAGCCTATCTTTACTCATTGCCCTCACTGTAGCAAGATTCCTGGAGGACGTGAAAAAATCTTTCGGGGACCGAACACGCTGGCCGATTGCGCCCAATGGATCTTAGACCCTATGGACGAGACGTAGAGTCAAGAAGACATCGAACATTATGGAGATTGTCATCGCTATGCCGCGGTGATGGCTCACAATTTTTCGGGATACGATGGGCAGTTTTTTCTCAGATACTATACGGATCAAGGCACCTAACGTCCTAAAGTGACTTTGAACGGAGCCAAAATCATTTCCATGCAAGTGGGACAAGTGCAGTTTAAAGATTCGATGAGTTACTTGGCCATGCCTTTGAGCCGAATGCCTGAAACGTTTCGAATGACAGAAATGGCCAAAGGTTATTTTCCGCACTTTTTCAATACCGAAGCCAATCAACAGGCAGTTCTACCCCATTTGCCTGAGGTTCACTACTACGACCCCGAGCATACCGAAGAACGAGAAGCTTTCTACGCATGGTACCAGACTCACGGCTCGGACCCCTTTGACTTTCAGGAAGAAATGTAAAAATATTGTCGTTCCGACGTGGGCATTTTACGGTGTTGCTGTGGAAAATTTCGAGAACTGTTCATGGAGCCAAAGTGTGTTCCTTAGTGTACCGCCAACGATTCAGGCCAGAAAACACGCTAGCTGTCATCAGTCCTCAAACGACCAATTTTCTCAAACGTCAATACTCGGTCAAAGCCCTGCGCTGGCAACATTACTTGTGCGACAAGGAAGACAAATGGATCCAACATACCCGAAATGGAGGAGGCGAAAAAACCATCGGAAGGTATTCAATAGATGGTTGGGACTTAGAAAACCCCAAGATCGTGTACGAGTTTAACGGATGTTTATTTCACGGTTGCACCATCTGCTACCCTCAACGTGACACTAAAAACCGATTTTTACAACGGACTATGGAAGACTTGTACGTGACCACTTGTCAGCGGCGATTGAAGTTAGAAGAGCAAGGATACCGAGTGGTGAAAATGTGGGAACACGAGTACGATCACCGATTGAAAACCGATCACGAGTTTAAAGGCATCATGGAAAGTTACAAGCTGGTGGAGCCTCTGAACCCGCAGGACAGTTTGTACGGAGGACGGACGAATGCCACCTGTTTGCTGTACCAAGCCGACGAGGAGAAAGGAGAAGAAATCAAATACTTGGACGTGTGTTCGCTGTATCCTTACGCGTGCAAATATTGTCACTTTCCCGCAGGGCACCCGCAATTGCTGACGGAACACATCGACGTGGACAACATTCGACAATACGAAGGATTGATCAAATGCAAAGTCTTGCCTCCCACGAACTTGTACCATCCCGTTTTACCACATCATTGCCAAGGAAAACTGATGTTTTCCTTGTGTCGTACTTGTGCCGAAACGTGCAACTAAAACCGACCTTGTCAGCACAGCCAGGAAGAACGCGCCTTGACGGGGACGTGGGTCAGCGTGGAATTGTTCAAAGCTCTGGACCTGGGATACCAACTGTTAGAAGTGTACGAAATTTATCACTTTCCCAAGACAAAAATATACCACAAGGGCGACGAGACTCAAAAAGGCATTTTCGCAGACTACGTGAATGCCTTTTTGAAACTGAAACAAGGAGCTAGCGGCTATCCTTCCGGCTGCCACACTCTCGAAGGCCAAAAGAAATTCAAAGAGAAATACTGGGAACAGGAAGGCATCACTTTAGACCACATCGAGAAAAACGAAGGAAGACGATCGTTTGCCAAAGTGATGGTAAATTGTTTGTGGGGCAAAATGGCATAACGAGCGTGTTTACCCAAGACGGAGTATTTGACAGAACCTTCTCTCTACTTCCAGATGATTCACGACAAAACTAAATACATGAAACACGTGGACGTCATTCGTGAGGACTTGATCTTAGTCAATTACGAAGAAGAACTGGACTTTGTAGAAGCCGACGAATTTGGAAATGTCATCATTGCGGCTTACGTGACAGCCCATGCTCCTTTAAAACTGTACGAAGCTTTATAACTGTTAGGAGATCGTGTGCTGTATTTTGACACGGACAGTTGCATCTACATCGATCGCCTGGGTCAACAACACCCTAAAATCGAAGGAGATCGTTTAGGAGCCTGGACGGACGAGCATCCCGACGACAAGATTCTAAGTTTTGCAAGTGGCGGTCCCAAAAATTACGGCTACGAATACCGTGACCCATAAGGAGAAGTGCACACGGAATGTAAAGTGAAAGGATTGACTCTCAATTATCGCACCAGTCGACTGGTGAATTTTGTCGTCTTGAAGGAAGCCTTGCAGTCTGGACAGGATGGAAACTTTAGAGTGACCACCCGCGAACCGCACAAGAATGTACGTTTACCCACACACCAAATCGTCAGCCGACCCTTGGAAAAAGTCTATCAAATCGTGTACCAGAAGTGAGTTCGGCTTCCCAACCACTTCACTTTACCGTACGGTCATGCCGATATTGGTCAGCATATAAAAAGGGACAACGTCCAAGACCGATGGTTTATTGTCACTACCAACGCCAAGCGAGAAAGATGAATCCTTTCAAACAGCAAGTATCGAGCGTAAGACTCAAGTCCATCGAGAAACTCGAGTACGATGCCGTGCTTTGCGATGGCAGGGATGCAGTACGCTATGACCTCAGCGATTCAGTATCACATTATGGAAATTTTGCTACGACTGTACCTGCCATGGAAAGTGATGCAGTCAAACCTGACGGATGCGAAAGCGATGCCACTCGTCATAGTACGTCTTTTCACTTTACTGGTTTTCATGGTGGATGTCATCATTATGAAACCATACGGATGTCATCCCAAACTGAGCAAACTGCTGCATATTTCACCGTACTCTCATCGAAATGAACCTGTGAAAGATGAATATTCGTTCCTTGTGAGATTACCTGAATAGTGCGACTTTGAAAGTCGGATCCAAACCTTCCGAGGAAAATGGCCTAAATATCTGGGAGGACCTACCCCCGAAGAATTGGCTAGTGCTGGATTTATCTACTTGGGCGAAGGGGATAAAGTCAAGTGCTTCAGTTGCGGTGTGTCACTTTACGAATGGAAACAGAAAGATTGCCCTTACCTGGAACATGCTCGATGGTCTCCGGATTGTCACTACCTACCTTTAGTGGGACCTCGTCATTGAAGTGGCATACCACGTCGTTTAAGAAACCAGCTGCTTGGCTAGGAGTCAAACGTTGGACAACATCTAGACAAGTATTTAAACCCCATTGGAAAAATAATCTTCAAACATTACCAAACGAATTGCAAGAGAAGATCTACAAGGACATTTGGCTGGGACTTGCAAGAGCAAAATCTCAATGGGTGACTGCAGAACTTTCGTGCCGAGAAATTCACAAGAGGAAATTGACAGAAGTCAACAAACAAGTCAGATTTCTCTGGATCAAGTGTGCGTTCTTCCGAATATTCCGCTTTAGACCATTTACAATAGAAGATTTTATTGACATTCTTGACCGTTTCCTGGAATGGCAGTGGCCAGAAATTACTCACTACATTCGTTACTTTCGCTCTAGGAGAAGTGTTTGACTGACATAGTCATGGATACTTTACAAGAGAACATTCTTGGTTTGCCTGTGGAGTTGAGAGAACGCATTGACCAATAGTTGGTCAGAATACAAGTGAAACGCAAAGAACAACTGCATCTGTTACGTCACCGATGTTTAAACCACTGGTACCTAAATGCTACAAGAGGACTGATTCTGATGGAAGTGTTTCAGTGGCCAGACATTGATGAATCGCGTGAAATTCATAAATTTTTGGATGCCACTCATTCAACTTACAAGGTGATCCTAATACATCGAATTCCAAAAGACGCGTTAGAGGATTACCAAAATCTTTTACACAACGTAAACATAGTTCAAGAGGAAACTTCTGTACGACGTGTGATGTGTGAGTTAGTGACTAAACATTTTTGGTACGGTACGAAAATAAAACCGATTCTGCTCAAAAAGTACACTTATTACCTTACACCAAAGAGGGTATGAAAACAGTCTACCATGCTACGACCTTTATCATTCGTGATACAACAGATTCCGTGGAAGGAAATCAATGACACTATTCAAACGGTGGAGGATTACGATCGCCTATTACGAGAGCTGAGCCGATTGAATTCGGGTCGACGTGTAGTGTGTGTCTTAGTGACTTGCTTTCTGGGATTTCGTTTACCAGCCGATTCCTTTGTGGACTCTTTACAAACAGTACCTACCACTCCAAAAAGCATGAAAGTGGTCCCTTTAAATGCACACGAAAAACTCATTCTGCTCAAAGCTTTGCGCTTTCATCTCGATACTCCTCGACAACCTCTACAGGAAAGAAAGATTCGTCAACTTTTAGGTACTGAAGATGTGTACGACGACGTGTGTGTAGCTTTTGACTTACACCCTCACTGGAAAGATGTACGTCACTGGAAAAGTTGGAGTTTCGAGGCTTGGACAAAAGAAGTGGCACACTATGCCCAAGATTTGTCATCCTAAAAAATTAAAACATTCAGTGAAAAAAGTAACTTTTAAACCTGTGTTATGACAGTACCAGTAGAAAAAGAAGAACCACCCCCTTTAGCACAGAACAGGACTATCATTAACATCCCCGAAAGACCATTTCAGGAGGACACTTGTGTGACTGTGCCAGGGAGTGTAGAGACTCTAAGAAAATTACACACTGTCCCTACGATACCACCTCTTGATAACCACATATGTTGTACAGAGACTTGTGTGATCGTTTTGATGTGTATTTTATTCATGTACTTAACGATTTGGCTTTTATGCATTTTTGTCTTTCGTGTTGTTCACAATTAAAGATGACAATAAACGTGTCCTGAAAAGAGTATAAAAACTCTTGTCTTGTCTGTCTTCCTGTCAAAAGTGACATTCCTTACATTACTACTATGGCTACCTCTACTGTCTCTGCTCCCTCTTCCTACACTTTCAAAGTCATCGACGAACACGTAGATCGGACTAGTTGGGAGGCCTTGTATCGTCGCCATCCCTTTAACATGCTTATTACCGGACCTAGCGGTTCAGGCAAAACCGAATTTGTCAAACGTTTGATCGAACATAAACATCATTTGATCGATCGTCAACCTCAACGAATCGTGTGGTGTTACAAAGAGTGGCAATCGGCGTACAGCCTTCTGCGAGAAAGTCAAGGCGATTCCATCGTCTTTGTGGAAGGTATTCCTAGAGATGACGACGGGGTCGTGTCTGACCCTAGTTAAACCCATTTGGTTATTTTTGACGACATGCTAGGAGAAGACGAAGAAGAAATTAAACTGTGTTTTACGCGCATCATCGTAATGCAGGTGTCATTTACATCACTCGAAATTTCTTTCAACGAAGTAAAGCCCATCGTACCATCAGTCTCAATGCTCATTACGTGGTGTTGTTTAAAAGCCCTAGAGATAAATCGCAAGTGCAAGTCTTAGCCAAACAGTTAGGAACGCCTTGGCTGACATGCGTACGACGATGCCACTCAAACCCCACACGCTTATTTACTCGTGGATTTAAAACCCACCACTCCCGATTATTTGCGATTTCGTACCCATCTGTTTCACCCCTGGTGTCAAGAAGGAGGCCCTGTCGTGTACACGTCCCCTTCGTCGACTTAACAGCAACAACAACAACCACCAAAAAAGTCTATAAAAACCTCGGTCACTTTGGGGTCTGAGTCACACGCCGTCAACATGACGTCCCTTCAGTCTCATCTTCTCGTGAAATGGATTCGTGCCTTGTACGGCATCAGTCGCGAACAGAGTCCACAAATACGTGCTCGTGTCTTAGAAGCTAGTCTCAAAGAAGTGTTACGATGGTTTACGGTGACAGCACGTCAATCACTCCAAGGCACCATTCACATTCATATCAAACCAAACGCTTTTTTGAGAGAAACAAAGTAGCCTTGACGCAGCTAGCCGATCCGAGCATCGACACTCAGACCAAAAAGCAAATCATTTTGAAACCTGGAGAAAGCGGTTCTCTAGGAGGTATCATCACTCGTTCCCTTCTAAAATGGGGTCCTAATGCTCCCAAAGTCGTCCCCAATTAAAAAGCCACGCGAAAACGTACCCAGAAGAAAAAGAAAAAGAGCAACGGTGTCAAGACCAGGTCACAGGCACAAGAAAATGAAAAAGAAAAGCCCACAGATAACAGCTTCTACCCACAAGAGAGGTACTGCCGCCAGGACGCAACCTTACATTAGCAAACCACGATCTGCCGCAACAACGGTGACTGCGTCTCCAGTAACCTCAACATCTTCCACTTCTCCGTTGCTGGTGATACCTGCCAAACCCGATTTGACACGCGTCTTTCCTAATTTGACGAAGCATTGAAAACCCATGTCTCCAAAAACGTCTCCTCCAGCGGTGACACCCTCTTCCCCTTTAGCGGAAGTAGCCGCTGCTCACAAAGTAGCTGCCCCCAAACTCAAAGTCCAAGAGAAATCGGGCATGTTAAAGAGTTTACTGGATTTGTCCAAGCAAGAACTGTCCCGATTGCGTCCGTTGCGAACCCCTCCACGACGCGTGATGCCTGCCATGAAAATGATACGACGAGCCGACAATCAGAGGAACTTAAAGCTTGGGTTTAAAAGATGATGTCCACTCCACCTTTGACAGAAGTGAGAAAGAAAGAAGGAAAAGCAGAAGTAAAAAGAAAAGAAGACCAAAACCATTCCAGTAACGCCGCCACCACCACCACCACTACCTTTGACTTCTACTCCCGTGGCACATCGGACACGTAAAGTCGTTTCTAAACCACACTCTCGTCCTATTCAGAGTACAATCAGCGAAGAGTGGATCACTTATCCAAAAAATGGAGAAGGTGTTAGCTAGCATTTACTACGATCCATCCCATCCTGCAGGTTACGGAGGAGTTCAGAAATTGTATCGTGCTGACAAAACTCGAATGAAAAGTGTCCGTCTACATAAAGTGCAACGCTGGTTACAAGAACAAGCCACGTACACTTTACACAAACCCATTCGACGAAAATTTTCCAGAAGTCGCACCAGAGTGGAGGGCATCGATCATCAATGGCAAGCCGATTTAGGCGATGTGTCTCATTTAGCCACCTACAATCGTGGTTACAAATATTTGTTTTATGTCATCGACGTCTTTTACAAATTTGCTTGGGTCGTACACTTGACTTCCAAATCGAGCATTGAGTTAGTGTGAACCCTCAAACTGGTGTTGAAACAAAGCGGGCGTCACCCTCTTCGATGGCAAACCGACAAAGGCACCTAATTTCTGAACCAAGCTTTCCAAAAAGAATTGAAGAAACGTGACATTCATTTTTTCACCACCGAGAATCCCTAAAACAAAGCCAGCATCCTGGAACGTTTTCAACGCATCTTGAAAGAACGCATGTGGAAATATTTTACGCATCAACACTCTCTCAAGTACATCGACGTCTTGCCACATCTAGTCCAAGCGTACAACCAATCTTACCATCGGAGTATCGGACGTGCCCCACAAGAAGTGACTCCCGACAACGAAGTGACCGTCTTCGAGCGCCTGTTTGGTACGTCCCCAACGGTGACTGTCCCCAAGAAAGGTGGAGTGTTGGTAGCAGGAGACTGGGTGCGCATTGGCAAAACCAAACGCACTTTCGACTAAGGTTACTTACACAACTGGACCAGCGAATTGTTTCGTGTCACCGAACGTGTGCGTGGCCGTCATCCTCCCGTCTATAAAATGGAAGACATGAACGGGGAAAGTGTTAAAGGAACGTTTTACTTGCCCGAGTTACAACATGACACCAGAAAAGAAGACGACGTGTACGAGATAGAAAGCATTCTCGATCGAAGAACCCGAAAAGTGGGAAAACGACGTGTCAAAGAAGTCAAAGTACGTTGGAAAGGATATCCTCCCAGTTTTGACTCTTGGATCGACGCTTCGCAACTCATCGACTATAAAAAGAAGTGACCATCATGCCCTTCAACACAGCCTCATCTACCGCAGTGACCACTCCTTCCCCCAGTTCTTCTGTGCAAGATCTACAAAAGCAACCCTTGTGGGTGTGGTGTGGAGAACGTCTGCCTAAAACGCAAATCGTCTTTTTCTGCCAAATCTTTGTGTTGTATTGTGTCATCGGTGCTGCCATTGCCAATCCGAGTTTGCGGCAAGGAGACAAACAATTGTGACCATTTCACTCAGCAGTTGCATCGGCAACCTTCTTCCCAATCCGTGTCTGAAATATTCCTTTAACGGGAACAACAACGGGAGTCTTGCGTCCAACGTTAGTTCCCCTTCCAACAGTCACCCTAACCATCCTCTTTTAGACATTCCTCTGACTTTCAGAGACCCCTCGGATACTAGAACTCTGGAATTATGAAGAGCCAATTTTACTTAACGTTACCCAGTGACAGTTCCATGCAGGTGCTTCCCAATAACACCTTATGCTGTCATACTGCCAAATTACCTCAGGCCATCCAATTGGATCACGAAGCCCATTGGGAAGTGGCTTTGGTGGAAATGAATCACCATACACAATTCAAAAACATATTTGAAAATCAAAACACTTTTACGGTAGAAGTTCATGACGAGCAAGTGCAACAACACTTGGATGAACGCGCCATACGTGACTCTATGAAATCACAAGATCCCACAACTAAACGGACCACTTAGAGGTTGAAAATTCTCTCAGGCTATTATTTTAGTGGTCAACATTTGGTGAACGCCATTGCTGACAGGTTCAATAACGTATTTGGCAACGTCTTGGAGAAAACCAAAAAAAGTGTCACGATCGAATACCGCAAAATAGCTCGTCGCCTAATGATGATATTTTCAGAGGACAAAGTATTAGCCATCACATTTTGTCCTGAATTGTATGACATTTTGGGTGGAGAGCTCAACTTGATCAATATTAGAAGCGAAATACCAGCCATGACCAGTAACTCGGATTTTGCGAAATATTTTAAATGTCCTGTAGAAGTGAACCAAGGACTGAATTTGATGTTTGTGTACTCCAATGTGGCGGAGTACATCGTGGTGGGACGCACCTCCAAACCGTTGCTGCGTGTCATTCCTTTCAAAGTGGATCCTGCCACGAACGCTGACGAGGAAGGTGGAAGGACCTATCACGTTCACCGCGAATTTGTACATCCTCACTATTTGCCCGTCAGTAAGTCTTATTTTGACACTGTCAACATTACTATAAAAGGAGATCTGGGACAAAATATTCCATTCACCAAAGGGAAAGCCACAGTGAAACTCCATTTTCGAAAACGATTACTCTAACCCTTTGTCAGTCATGTAACCTGTGTACCAAGGAGTCGCTCGACATCGAGGACATGGTTTAGGAGATATGCTAAAATGAGCCTTTCGTTAGGTGTCTCCCGTTTTGAAACCGATGGTGACACGGGGATTGAACGCCTTGAAAGATGCCGCTTTGATGCAAGGTAAAGAATTTCTCCAAAATGTCATCATTGACAAACAAAACCCCAAAGAAACTTTCTTGAGAGCAGGCAAAAATGTCTTCCTTCAAACGGGCAAAGACATTTTGGGCCGACGAGAAACTCCTATAAATGCCCTGGGCGATGCCGAGTCAGGCATTCCTGCTTCCCTGTCGTCACGGCAAGGACAAAGCAGAAAAAGACGACGAAGACACCCCTTTAGAGGACTTCACTAGAAAGACTAAGAAAAGAAAAACCGTCCGAGAGTTAAACGTTTTTGATTATTTAAAAAAACGAAAGAAAATGATGCACCGAGAATCTTGCGCATGTTCCAAGTCGGAACTGGATCTGTTTGCTATGCCACCCACCATGATGACGATGCAAGAATCCCAATGGGTCGAATTTCATCCCGTCTCCTCTTTGACGGATTCCGCTCCCATCGAGTTTGAAATCAAAGGACAATCCGAAGATTACATCGATCTGAATAGCAGTTACTTGTATCTGAAACTGGAAGTGGTCAAACCGACAACACCAATCTGGGAGCCGATGCCAGAGTAGCTTCCGTCAACAATTTCATGCGTTCCTTTTTCAGCGAAGTGGATTTGTACTTGAATAACAAACTGGTCAGCAGTAGCATGGATACTTACCCTTACCGAGCGTACCTAGAAAATCTCTTGACGTACGGAAAAGAGGCCAAGAACACTCATCTGGATGCTTGCGTGGTATGGAAACCTGACACCGCAGACGAGGACACGTTTAGCAACACAGCCCTGACAGCCGATGACAATCCTCACAATGTGGGCTTTAACGACCGTCGAAAGAAAATCCTGCAAGGACGTAGTTTAGAACTGATGGATCGTTTGCATTTGGACATGTGGTTGCAAGACAAGTATTTGCTCAACGGAGTGGATATTTGCCTGAGACTAAATCATAGCAGTGTCGCTTTCCATTTGATGGCTCATGCCAACGAGTACAAAACCATCATCCAAGAAGCCAGACTTTACGTGCGCCGCGTAGAAGTGTTACCTGAAGCGGGAAACGACATCAGTCAAATATTGAGCAGAACGACCGCCACGTATCCGATACGACTCGAAGAATTGAAAACTTTCACCATTGCTGCTGGACTCCGGTCCAAGATCGAAGATCATCTGTTCCAAGGACAGTTACCCAAACGTTTAATCATTGGTATCGTCAGCAGCGCAGCCCTCAACGGAGCCCATGATCAAAATCCTTTCCAGTTTAAGCCTACAAAGTATCCAAGATCGAAGTCAGTCGCGATGGCAAGACCTTGTGTACCAGACCCTTCGAACCTAACTTTGCCCAGAAGAATTACTTGAGATCGTACTTGTCCCTGTACGAAGCTACCGGACAGCTAGGAACCAACACCAGTCGCAGCATTTCGTACGAAGATTATGTCGGAGGTTATACTTTGTGGGCCTTTGATTTCACTCCAGACCAAGGCAGCGATGAGGGACATTTCCACCCTATAAAATCCGGTTAACTGCGTGTGGAACTTCAGTTTGCAGAGGCTCTCACCGAGACGGTCAACATCATCTTGTATGCCGAATTCGACAATACCATCGAAATCAACAGTTTGAGAGAAGTCATTCTAGACTATTAGAAACAATGGAAGACTCCTATCCCTCATTGAACGGTAGAGAGTCTTTGGACATGGAATGGGAGGATAGTGTGAAAACACAACCCCAAGACCAAGACAAAGAGCACGAGGTAGTAGTCAAGTCCAGATGGCCAGAACAAGAACAACATTTAGTGTCCTGTTTTGCTAAACACCTGGCGGATAAAATTACGGAATTGAGTAAGAGAGATTGCTATGGATGTCAAAACGATCATCCCAGTCAAATTCAACACGATAAATGTTTGATGATGAGTCAAGAAGAAAAATTGGACGAGTATCTGGACGAAGCTTGGAGTCTCATCTCAGAAGAAGAAGTGTTGCATGAGTGGTATAAAGGCATCGAAGCTCTCTTAGCCCAGAGTTGGGAAACAAGACGAAGAAACGGTTACTTGACAGAGCGTTTCAAACAAAAAGTCAGAATTGAATTGATGACTTATCATTACCTGTGGGAAAAAATGGATACCTGGGAACTTTATTACCTTTTGAACAATAGTTCGTATACTGCTTCTTGGAATCCTGTCGTGTGCGCTAAAGATGAACTACCTCATCGTAAACCTCAAGACCATCAAGCTTATGTCATCAACACGGAAGACAGTCATCTCCCAGGGATTCACTGGGTTGCCGTCTACTTCCCTCAAGAGGATTGTGTGGAATATTTTGATTCGTATGGATTACCCCCTTTGGAAGACGATATCATCGACTTTATGAGAAGAAATGCCCAGACGACACGATACAATAATGTGAAATTACAAGGCACAGATTCCATGGTGTGTGAACAATATTGTGTGTATTTCTTCATCATCGCTGTCTTGGATATCCTTTAGAACATTTAGTGACTTATTTTGATCGTCACTCTTCTAGAAGCGATGAGAAAGTAGATCGATGGTTTTGTGACCATTATAGCTATCTTTTGTCTTTAGCTAGGAAACGTAGTGTACATCAATGGCCTCATGACTTCCATCAATGGAAATCTCACATGATTTCACAACGTTGTCAACTTTGTCAAAAATAATTTATTTGATGTTATTGTTACTTGTTAATTGTTAGTAGTTGATTGTTTGTTTGAATAAAAAATGTTGTGTTTTGAAAAATGTGTCTGTCGTTTGTTTTCAAAAGAAAGACTGTGATTATATGCTCTTTGACTTTTTCTCTATCCCTCACCATGACATTCGCTATCATAGCGCTCCGACACTAAAACCAAGTCGGGATGTTTTCTATCGCGTCCGCGTTTGAACCATATAAAGCGGATTGGCCTCCAGTCTGGCCATCCACTGTTGACTCGTCAACCTGTGAAGATGCCTTCCAGACTAGCCAAGCTGAACGAAGCTTACGTCAATTTACATCGTGTCAGGCTAAACCTGATACCGAAGCCTGAAGAAATAGAGAATGTCAGGATGTTAGCAATAGCCCAAGACCTGGTAGAAGAGGTCTTCAGAGAGGAAATCAAGAAAGAACAAGAAGAATGGACAGAGAAGTACATACTTCAGATGCAGAGAGAACAGCAACAACAACAGCAGCAGCAACAGCAGCAGCAGCAGCAAGAACCAGACAGAGGTTTTGTCGACTGCAGTGTGGACATCAAAGGGTTCTTCTTCTCTTTTCGCAGAGTAGAATGAGCGCAAAGTATCCGATACGACGTGTAGAAGTGAAAACATTCACCATTGCTGCTGAACTCAGATCCAAGATCGAAGATCATCTGTTCCAAGGACAGTTACCCAAACGTTTAATCGTTGGCATCGTCAGTAATGCTTCCCTCAACGGAGCCCACGATCAAAATCCTTTCCAGTTTAAGCACTACAGAGTGTCCAAGATCGAAGTCAGTCGCGATGGCAAGACCTTGTGTACCAGACCCTTCGAACCTGACTTTGCCCAGAAGAATTACTTGAGATCGTACTTGTCCCTGTACCAAGCTACCGGACAACTAGGAACCAACACCTGTCACAGTATTGTGTACGAAAATTATGTAGGAGGTTACACTTTCTGGGCCTTTGATTTCACTCCAGACCAAGGCAGCGACGAGGGATATTTCCACCCTAAAAAATCTGCTCAACTGTGTGTGGAACTTCAGTTTGCAGAAGCTCTCACTGAGACGGTCAACGTCATCCTGTATGCCGAATTCGATAATACCACAGAAATCAACAGTTTGAGAGAAGTCATTCTAGACTATTAGATACAATGGAAGACTCTTATCCTTCATTGAACGGTAGAGAATCTTTGGAAATGGAATGGGAGGATAGTGTGAAAGCAAAACCCCAAGACCAAGACAAAGAGCACGTAGTGGTCACGTCCAGATGGCCAGAACAAGAACAACATTTAGTGTCCTGTTTTGCCAGACACCTGGCGGATAAAATTACGGAATTGGGTAAGAAAGATTGCTATGGATGTCAAAACGATCATCCCAGTCAAATTCAACACGATAAATGTATGATGATGAGTCAAGAAGAAAAATTGGACGAGTATCTGGACGACGCTTGGAGTCTCATCTCAGAAGAAGTTGTGTTGCATGAGTGGTATAAAAGCTTGCGTGATCATTTCTGCCCTCCACTGACTGCTCTAGAGATCTATCGCATCGAATCTCTCTGAACCCAGAGTGCAGAGACGAAACAAAGAAACTGTTATTTGTCAGAGATTTTGAAACAGAAAGTCAGAATTGAATTGATGACTTATCATTACCTGTAAAAAAAAACCAACAAAACAAACAATGGATACCTGGGAACTTTATTATCTTTTGAACAACAGTTCGTACACTACTTCTTGGAATCCTGTCGTGTGCGCTAAAGATGAACTACCTCATCGTAAACCTCAAGACCATCAAGCTTATGTCATCAACACGGACGACAGTCATCTCCCAGGAATCCACTGGGTAGGCGTCTACTTCCCTGAAGACGATTGTGTGGAGTATTGTGATTCGTATGGATCACCCCCTTTGGAAGACGACATCATCGATTTTATTAGAAGAAATGCCCAGACGACACGATACAATAACGTGAAATTACAAGGCACAGATTCCATGGTGTGTGGACAATATTGTGTGTATTTTCTTCATCAACGCTGTCTTGGAAATCCTTTAGAACATTTAGTGACTTATTTTGATCGTCACTCTTCTAGAAGCGATGAGAAAGTAGATCGATGGTTTTGTGACCATTATGGCTATATTTTGTCTTTAGCTAGGAAACGTAGTGTACATCAATGGCCTCATGACTTCCATCAATGGAAATCTCACATGATTTCACAACGTTGTCATCCTTGTCACTTGTTAGTGGTTGAAAGTTTGTTGAATAAAAATGTTGTGTTTTGAAAGAAATGTATCTGTCGTTTGTTTTCAAAAAGACTGTGAATATATGCTCTTTGACTTTTCTCTGTCCCTCACCATGGCATTAGCTATCATAACGTTTCGACTCAACAAAAAACCCTAGTAGGGATGTTTTCTATCGCGTCCGCGTTTGAACAATATAAAGCAGGGCAGTCTCCAGTCTGGCCACAATTTAGGCCAGCACCCAGGAGTCAACGAGTGCCTTCCGGTGGATCTACCCCTGCCTTCCTGCCCTTCTTCCTCCCTTGCCTCGACCGGACATCAAATTAACAGTGTGCAATGCACGCATAAATATCATACCTAAAACACATGAGTGTGTGCTGGAACTACTCCCACTCATTACTCAATTTGATAGAAGCAGACTGCAAACATGAGTGCGTGTTGGGTTAATTTCCCACTCATAATAGCCTTACATTCAGGTAGCTTAGAACCCATAGTTGTGCAACCTGACGGCTAAATTTAAGAGCACTCCTGGAGTGCATAAACGCCTGGGGGATGTGGCTCTAATTCCTTTCCCCAGGAATAATTTATCATCCTGCTATGCAGGAATTCACCAGTGGTACATGTACAATTGTACGAACACCACTTAAATTCAATATCATCATCATCATCATCATCATCATCATCAGTCTGGCCATCCATGGTTGACTCGTCTACCTATGAACATGCCTTCCAGACTAGACAAACTGAACGAAGCTTACGTAAATTTACATCGTGTCAGGCTAAAACTGATATCGAAGGCTGATGAGATGGAGAATGTCAGGATGTTATGAATAGCCTAAGACCTGGTAGAAGAGGTCTTCAGAGAGGAAATCAAGAAAGAAGAAGAAGAATGGACAGAGAAGTACAGACTTCAGAAGCAGAGAGAAATGCAGCAACAACAACAGCAGCAACAGCAGCAGCAAGGACCAGACAGAGGTTTTGTTGACTGTCGAGTAGAGACCAAGGAGTTATTCTTCTCTTTCCGCAGAAGCAGGCCGTATCGTATAGGAAAGCCTGCCGTCAGACGGGGACGCAATCTTAGACAGTAAAAAAGATTGCCATCACTCCCCGAACAAAACAGCCCTTTTCAGGGATACCCTAATACTCTAGAAAAGACATACTAATTTAATTGCCAAAAAATTGTGTGTTTATGTTTTAAAAAATAGAAGTGTGTCTATAAGCATTTCGTTTCTTTTGTCAGCAAAAAAAAAAAAAAAATTCCACATATCGTTTCTCTGTCTTGTGGAATCGTGCATGTCTGTGTTTGTAAGTAAAAAAGTCAACGTGAGTGTTTCTTTTAGATCCGCGCGTTTGATGTGAACTGATCTGAACTTTGAAATTATAGTGGCGTGCACACATATTGTGCATGTGCCACTGTTTAATGCCTGCAAGGCAGGCTGTTAAATATTCCTGGGGGAGGGTATAAGTGCCACCTCCCCTAGGCTTTAATGCACTCAATGAGTGGTTCTAAATGAGCCGTCAGGCATCGAAACGGTATCTGGAATGCTCCATGCATTCCTGATTGTATGGCTTGTTTTAGCGGGAATAGACACATCACGCACTCACGATTCAGTCGCTTATACCAACCGGTGTTCTGAGTGGGATTTGAGGCACACACTCAGTTTTTGCCACGAGAGTTTAATGTATGCACTGCACGCTGTTAAATGAATGTCCGGAAGTGGAAAGGACGGAAAAGGCCGGAAGAGGGGCGCCAAACTCCACCGGAAGGTGCTCGCAGCTGCAGGGTTATTGATCCGGGTTGTGGTTTTTCGAATTTTGAATGTCCGGTAATTTAATGTCGAAAGATGAAGAATTTGGAATATATTCTGTGCTGTTTTTGAGACGGAGATTTCTTGGTACCTCTGATGACAGTCATTAGTATGTTAATTGTATATTTGTCACCTTGTGTGACTGGCCCTGATGGTCCTGGGCTTAGACCATCTTATAGTCTGCTAATATGGGGGTCTATGAAACCTATTTTGTATTTTTTTGAGGGCCTAAAGGTCTGGGGTTTGTAACAGATTGGTTTGGTTCCGTATCTGTACTTAAACTGATTTTTGTTTGCCACCTTGTGTGGCGGGGCCTGATGATCATTGGGATTTGATCACCTTATATGATACTGTTTGGGGTCCTACTGTAGTTCATATGCTGGTTTACGTAGCCAGTTGTGATGGCATGCCTTGATGGTCTTGATCTTTGGACCATCTTATATCATCTAGGTATTTGGGGACATACTTGATTGTTGATGGAATGACTGTCATCTTTGGTGGAGTGATTAGTTGGTGTTAGTAGGGTTAGTTTTGAGAAGAGTAGAGGATAAAGAGTAGAGTTTTTTTTTTTTCTCAGGTTATTTTGTATTTTAATGGAGCATTTTTATTCGTAGGTGGTTTTGGGTGGCTTGCTTTTAACGGTTGGACTGCAGTTGTAGTTAATTATTTGGGTTTTATTGTTTTAATTATGCTGTAACGCCTTATTTTTAATTTTAGGTTTTAATCTGTGCGAAGTCTCGGCTGAATAATCAGGTCCTCGCGAGATCTCGGGGACATCCGCTCAGTTTTTGATTCTTTTTAAGTCTAAGTAATTTATTTGGCTGTTTCTCCCTGTCTTGGTTTAGGTTTTTAACATGTGCGAGTATCTCCGCTGAGTAGTCAGATCCCGATAGATTTCAGAGACACCCGCGCAGTGTTTAAGGATGCTATTTGTTGGTTTGTGTGGTTTTATTGTTTTCAATTTTTATATTTTATCCCTAAGTTTGGTCTCATTTAGGAATTGTAGGATGTTTTTATAAGTATTAGCGATATTGGGATTGTTTTTTCCTATTATTTCAGGGTAGGTAGTTGGGGATCCAATTTCCTTTTGTGCTAGTTGTAGTTTGTTCCTAGCTTGTAGATGTTGAGAGCAAGTATTGAATATATGTTCGAGATCCTCGACTGTTTGGCAGTGGTAGCAGTTGATGGTTGTGGGTTTGGGACCTAGGTGTCTTCCAAAACTGCTCGCTAATTTTGTTTTGCCTGTTAATATACGGTTGATGATTTTTTGGTCCGAGCTGTTTGTATTAGGTGGTTTTTTTGGACCTGTTAACTTCATTTAGGGTGGAATATAGTTTTCTACCTTTATATGTGGCATTCCATGTTTCCTGCGTTTGATGTGATGATAAGTTTTGGTGTCAGGGGATGTTTACCTTCATGTCCGTGCTTCCAGTACATAAACCGACGCGATCGTCAGTCTGGCTACCCACGTTGACTCGTCAACATTGAACATGAGTAGCAGAATAATCAAATTACTGGAACTTCAAATGCACCTGGATTATGCCAGGCGCCTCCTGGACAAGTTGGCTATAGAGGCCATTGAAGAAGCAGACAGGTTGAAAGAAGAGGAAAAAAGAAGAAAGAAGAGAAGGAAAAGAAAAGAGGGATCCTACCTCACCTCATAATGAGACCTGTGTGTGAGGTGAAGCCAATGATCAGCACACCTTCACAACCAGTACCGCCACCTCAACCACAGCCACAGCCACAGCCACATCAACATCCTCGACACTGGTATACAAGACAGAGGGAAGTCTTCATAATCCCAGAAACTGAAGATTGGGGTTCTGAAGCGACTCAAGAGGCTTCTGTGCTCCCAATCACAAATGTGAACTGGGTAAATGATTGGAGCAGATGTGTCTGTGGTGCCAGACCTGGGAGGTGTAACCATTAGCCAGGTGCATCTGAAGTTCTAAAAACAGCCCTTCTCAAGGCTAACCAGATCTCTAGAAAAGAGACACTATTCAGTTTGCCAATTTGTGTAAATGTAGAGTAGTGTGACTATAAACACTCCCTCCTTTACTGATGTGTGTATGTGTTTCTGTGTGTTTTGCGTTCGCGTACGTTTGTGTGGATAGTATAGTGTGTGTGTGTGTATGTGTATGTGTGTGTGTGTTTTATGCATTCGCGTTCGTTTGTGGGATAGTAAATATGGTGAGTTTTATGCATTCGCGTCCGTTTGTGTGGATAGTAAATATGGTGTGTGTGTGAAGCATTCGCGTTTGTTTGTGTGGATAGTAGGTATGTTGTGTTTTTTTCTTTTCTTCCCGTTTGTTTGGATAGTATAGTGTGTGTTTTATACATTCGCGTCCGTTTGTGTGGATAGTATATATGGTGTGTTTTATGCATTCGCGTCCGTTCGTGTGGATAGTAGGTATGGTGTGTTTCTTTCTTCTCTTCCCGTTTGAGTGCATAGTATAGTGTGTGTTTTATGCATTCGCGTCCGTTTGTGTGGATAGTACATATGGTGTGTTGTATGTGTTCCCGTTCGTTTGTGTGAAGTCAGTGTAAGGGATGTTTTCCTTCACGCCGTGCTCCACGGATATAAAGCAGAGCGCTCGTCAGTCTGGCTACCCGCGTTGACTAGTCAACACCATTAGAGATGAATGTATTTAATGAATTAAGACATAGTTGGTTCTGGACAGTGGATGGAGACTATGTAGCGGAAAGGCTTGAAAAGGAAAGGAGGTTTCCAGTTACGAAAGACTTTGTGGCCAGTCAAGTCACTAGCCTCAAAGTAACCAGGGATCTGTTGCAAGGCATGATAGAAGAGGAGGTGGTGAAATTAAGAGGCTTCATCCAGCCTAAGTATGTAAGAATAGGCACCTTGAAGCAGGCCATTGATCTTGTCATCAGAGTGAGGTGTTTTTTTGCAAGATATATTTAATTGGATAGAGTGGTCTTTTGTCCAATGGGGCTTAGACCAGTTAAAGAAAGCCAAAGACAAGATGAAAAACGTGATGGAAGAAGAAGTGAAGAAGATTAGAGACATGGGCAAAGAGAGAAAGGGCAAAGAAAACAAAAAGAAAGAAGAGTTTTAGAGACTTAGCAACAAGTGGATGACGGTGCAGGAAAAATTTAGAGCCATGGGACATCCTGACGATTCCAGAGGATGAAAAGAAGAAGAAAGGAATCATTGAAAAAGTGAAGAACTGGTTGAAGAAGTGGAGACAATAGAAGACCCCAAAGGCCCTTTTTAGGGCCACTTTCATATGCCTCGTAAAGATATTTATTCTTTCTTGCCTATATATGTGCTGTATATATCTCTGTCTTTCTATTGTATTTGTCCCTACCTAAAGTTGCTGCGCGTATTCTGGTCAGCCACTTGCAACTTTGTTACAAGTGTCCAGTACCATGACGTCATCCCACCTGTTCCATTCCTATTGACCCATAATTAATCTTGGGGGCCATATCACCCCAGGGTGTGCCATTTTTTGCTAAATCTTTGAGGTCGAAATCACCCCAGGCTGGTTTTCCTTCTTTGGCATCATGAGGGCCAAATCGCCCCCTAGAACTACTCCTATCGAAAAGTTGGAATTCGCCGACACCATTTGGTGTCGGCATAAGGTAGCCGCTTACTAGCCGGCCTAACAAACTTTAACGACCTTTCATCGAGATATTCCTGCATGAAATCGATAGGAATATGATTTATTTTCTCAGATATTGCAAGTATGGCATTCGTTATGTCTTTAATCCGCTGACAGACTAGCCGAAACTATAGCGTTGATGAAATTTGACCTGGAACTCGCCATTTGCATTCCGAGTCACATGACTACACAAATCTCGCGACCTACATGTCAATGACTTCAGAGTTCAAATAGTCTGAGAAAATAAATCATATTCCTATCGATTTCATGCAGGTATATCTCGATGAAAGGTCGTTTAAGCTTGCTAGGCCGGCTAGTAAGCGGCTACCCTATGCAGACACCAAATGGTGTCGGCGAATTCCAACTTTTCGACAGGGAATGGACTCTGACCCTACACCCCAACATGAATGTCCAAATATCAAAAATGGGGTGGCAAGGGTCAGAGGAAGCTCGGACTACTTCCTTGGTTACATGGTCAATGTATGAGATGCCCAAGATCTTGCGGTAGCATCTCATCTCTCAAGTTTGATATGGATTTCGTATTTGGCCGTATATAACAACATACTGTTATACTAATATATGATGACGATGTATTCACTTTTTGATGACCCTGAGGTAGTCTTCTACTCTCTCATCCCAGGCTGAACGGTGGACAAGGAACCAGGATAATTACGTGGGTACGTGGAACCTTGTGCGTAGTCTGGTTCCAAAGGGACTTCGATTCAGGGAGAAACTAATGATAACACCCTATAACACCCTTCCAATTAATTGGTATCATTAGTTTCCCCTGCGAAGCAGGTGCTTTTGCCTGGTTCCAGTCACGTTATCCAGACATTTTGAACCCAATCGGAACACTTTTGGCCTTTTTCGTCAAAGTCGAGAAAGCAGCTTCGGATGTGATATTCGTCGTCATTGAAAACATTATACTTAACTACATTAATTGGAAGATTTCCGACCTTTGCTGTTGTAAAATATATGGTGCACTCCGGCAGAGACGAAATTTATATGTATACCGACAACTACTTCCGAGGTTATTTGATTTTTTTTGTGTGGTTTTTTTTTGGTTTTTTTTAGAGGGTGCTCTCCCTGTTTGATCTTCTCAGACCATTTAGGGAAGCCCTCCTGTCCTACATGTAAGATTGTGCTATTTTATATATTTGTTCTGTTATATTTAAATTTGTCTAATATTGTATATATTGTGGTATTTTATTTCTTTCTGTTTCTGTAATGATTGTCTAATATGTATATGTATATATATTTGCATGTTTTTAATGGGTTTTTTATTATTATTATTGTTTGTTATTATTATTATAATTTTTTTTTTATTTATTCTTGCCATTCGTCATCAATAGTTTCATCTTCTTGAAGGAGATAGTCCATTGCCATTGCCATGTCTTGTTGTTCCCTTTCCATTTCTAACTTTTTTCTCCTTTTTGCTTTCTTTTTTTCTCTAATAATTTCTCTCTCTCTGTCGGTGGTTGTTGTTTCGATCAAGTTGCTCTTTGTTTGTTTGGAACCTAATGTTGCCAGAGTTAAGGCTGTCTCTACTTGTTTGTTTCTCGATATGTTGGTTTCATGTTGTTGCAAAGTTGGATCTTTTTCTATGTTTATTTTTTTCATTCTTGGTGTTGGTTCCGGGACTGTCCTTTCTGCTGTTAATTTAGGTGTTTTTTCTTGCGGATTTTGTGTTTGTTGATTTCCTCGGTTTTCCTTTGCTGTTGTTGCCATGGGTATTTCTTCGCGCACTTCTCTTTTTAATATTGTCTTTTCTGCAGTGGACTCTACTGTTTCTTGCATTTGCTGGTTTCGATCTGATTGTCGTCGATTCTCCTGCTGTATCATGGGGCTTGGTTGTTGTTTTTTCTGTAGTATTTCCGTCCTCGCCGATCTCATTTCTGATTCGGTTCTTTGTGTTCTGTCATTTTGTTGTTGTTCTTTTTGTTTCTGGTGTTGTTCCAACACTTGCGTATTCATATCTGCTTGGCCCTTTGCTTCTGGATTCTCCAAGCTTTTGGGACATTTATGTGGTGTGTGTCCTGTTTGTCCACATCTGTTGCATATTCTGTGATGTATGCAGCCTTTATACCAGGTTTTGGTTAAAAATCCGAATAGGTAGAAGGCTCTTTTCACTTCTCTCAATTTACTCTTTTCAATTTCAAATATTCGATTTCCATTGTAGATTGATGTTAATGGAATTGTGTCTAATCTGGAGGATAGAACTTTTATGTTAAATTTTTCTTCAAACTTCTCTTTCGTAGCCTGCAGAAGTATTTCAAGAGGAATGTCTGTCAGATGTAATTCTCCAGTTTGTTTCTTGATTTCCTTCAAAATTGGTGTTCGTTCTTTAACGATGACTGGTTGAACTTTTATCATCATTTCTCCATATGGCAAAATTGGTTGCTTGCCCATTGGCCTTAGAATATATCCCTTGTATCCTTCTCGGTTTATGGAGTATGGTTTTTTTTTATATATTCCGGGTCTAAAACCTTGAGTTTTACCATGATGTCTGCTGTTTCTGGTACTTTCTCCCTTGGTATTTGTGACATATCCAAAAATTGCGTCCCTTCTTGATACATACATTCTAAAAATAAACCTTCTTAAGCAAGCTCTAAGAGGAGACCATAGCCATGTCATAATAACTCTAATCTCTTACTGGTTGACTGGCAGGTTTAATTAAGAAAACGGAAGCACAACTCCTGCTAAAACGGCTATACCCCGATTCTCTCTGGCGTATTCAAGCAGCTCAACCACAACCACAACCTAAACCACCAAGAACCAGAATTAAGATAATGGATAAATTTACACCTGAAGGTATTGCTGCTATCAAGGACCCAAAGCAAGTATTTGATATTGCCGCGTTTGGATATTATGAAAGACAAAAATATGTAAAACCAGAACATGTTAAATCTCTAAGCTCTGCCAGTTGGATTAAGGATGTATATCGCATCGCTACTAACACTCCGGAAATCAGATCTAATGAAGATATAAGAAGTTTTAACAGATTTGATGATGATGTATATAGTTATATCGAAAAAGCTAAACAATTTGAATTACCATCACCACAACGACAATTTGAATTACCATCACCACAACAACAACGAAAATAACCATTACCAGAACAACAATTTGAATTACCATCACCACAACAACAACAATCATTACCGCAACAATTTCGAGAAATGATGAAACAATTGCAACCACCACGACAACCAATCAAAATAACAGAGGAAGAATATCAAGATCCTGGCGCAACTGGAAGTGGTTTAGGGAGTGGCCTTATTACTTTCCCAATAACGTCCTTGCTGATGTTGATCGACTAGAAATTCTCATTGGAGGAAAACGAGCTGGTAATAATTCCCCAGAAATCATTAATGAAGCAGCTGTTATTTGTCAACGATTATTTACAGGTGGTGTTATGGATATTGGTGTTTATCGGTCTCTCATTAATGAAATTAGTGACGATTATCATAGTGACTAAGTATGTAATTAGATGCAATTAGTGATAAAATCACTTAATAATAATATGATCATACACAATACTCATAGGCCAACCATGGTCAGGGTAATAAATTCACGATTACCAGTATACAAAACGACCTACGGAGATGGACTAGGTGATGTTGTTCAAGGTCTATTTAGAAGGATAGCCCCAAAAGCAATACCGCTTGCAAAGCAACTAGGAATGAAAGTTATTGACGTTGTTCGTGAAAAAGGTATTGGCGCTGTTGGTGATGTTGCTAGCAAAGCATTCTCAGCAATCAAGGATAGACTAGCGCGATTAATACGACGAAAACCTCAACCAGTGAAACTGGCCAGCACTGAAGTGATGCCTGCAAATGTTAGTAAAATAATAAATCAAGCTGCTAATCAAAATCTAGCAGAGTTGGCTACCAACACTAATGTTGGGTTAGAAAAAGAAAAAAATATAACTGCTAGTCTGATAGCAGGAAGCGGTCTTCGTGTTAGACGAAGACGATAATAATAAATATGTTCAAGCGTATATCTGATCCCGCGTTTGACATGGATGCACCAGTTTTAAAAGATGAATCTGTGCGCGATTATCAATATTATTCTTATGACGCACGTGTACCTGACGAGCGTGGAAGAACTGAGATACAAGTTCAAGATACAAGCAAATATTTCTTACCCCCTGAAGCATTTATTGAAGTCGAAGGTAGACTTTTAAAAGCAGATAATACAAATTATGGACTTTTAGATCGACCTGGTTTTGTTAACAATGGTATTATGGCGTTATTTAAAAGTGCAGCATATATCATTGATGGGCGAGAGATTGAGATCTGTCATGAAAACGTCGACGTTGCCACGACGATACTTGGTCTTGCAAGATACAGCGATGATTACTCAAGATCAGCTGGTCCATCAATGATGTTTGCAAAAGATATAACTGATCATCCAGAAAACAGAAACGTAACACTAAATGCAGCTGGGGACACAGTTGTATCAATGAATGAAAATTTCAACTTAGGATTCGCATCACGTCGAACAATGTTGAACGATGAGGAAAGATTTTCATGTGCGATTCCACTTTCACACATCTTTGGATTTTGCAGGAATGTCAGAAAAGTTATTTTCGGAGCCAAGCACACAGTTGTACTCGTACGAAAAGCCACAGACGATGATGCAATATGGCACATTGAAGGAGCTGATGATGATGCAGCTAGAGCACTTCATGGTAAAGTAATACTAACAAAACTTTCATTGTGGATGCCAGTAATGACTCCAACAATAGCTGAAGAAGAACACCTGCTTTCTTTTATGAGTCAAGGTGGTAAATCAATGTTATCATGGTTGACAATGACCACAGATGCAGTGCAGAGTAATGTTAATGGTTTATTTACTTGGCATATAGCTTCTCAGCAAGGTGTTTCCGCACCAAGACATATATTTATCGCGCTTCAAAATACTGCACGAGTAAATAATCAACTACAAAGTATTATGATATTTGATAAACTTGGTGTTTCTGAGGTTTCTTTAAAGATAAACGGACATCAAGAACCCTCCGAGGATATTTTGTTGAATTTTGAGTTAAATCATGTAGCACGTGCATATCATCGATTAATGACATTCATGGGGCGTGATCAGAATATTGATTCTGGTTTACAGATATCTCAGCATGATTTTACAACACTGTATCCAATATATTACTTTTCCTTAGAACATTTAGATTTAACCAGACAGTTCGTCGTTGACATACATTTTCGAGCTCGCGTAAACCGAGGAGTTATTCCTGATTACAGAGCAATTGCTGTTATACTCAGCGATAAATCAATGTTACTTGAAGGTGTTAGTGGACGAATGAGATTTATTGATGCCCCAGTAGAAAACATGTAATTAGATCACTCATAATAATTATAAATGTCATATCTAGTTAATGTCAGTCTGACTCCTGGTCAGATTAAAAAGCTACAATCATCATCAAAAAATAATTGTGCGGTAAAAATATCACTAAAGCGAGAACAAATCGCAAGTGGTCCGAATAAGCTATCATTATCAGAACGCCAGCATAAGCATTTCAATGAAGCAAAAAAATTAAATAAAGGTATAAAACTTAATCTTTCTGCGAGTGTCATTAAAGACATCGTTAAAACGGGTGGCATATTTCCACTTCTTGCCGCGTTACCAGCAATAATAGCCGCTGCAGCCCCAGCTGTTGCAAAAGCAGCTGCATTAGGCGCTGTTGGAACCGCTGCTGGAATGGCGTTAAAGAAAGCAACGGGTCAAGGAATTATGCACGCAGAAAACTTTAAAAAAAAGATCACGGGCAAAACAACACGGAAGACGTCTAAGAGCACCAAACGTGCCTAAGATTATCAGGCGCAGCATACGGTCGCGGTCTAAGATTGCCAGGGACCCCATATTCATGGTACGGAAAAGGTCTAAGACTGCCCCGGTGACTTCGTCATCGAGTTCGATGATTCTTCCTATGTTTAATTTTGATTTACTTAATGCTGCTAAGCAATTGAATATAAAAAACTTTAGAGGAGTTTTTATGCGTGATCAATTACCTACCGTTACAATGCAACATGAAACTGGTATTATTAATCTCGATAAAAACTCTGGCCCAGCCACTCATTGGGTGGCATATGCAATTGATCCACGTGGAATTATTTATTTTGATTCATATGGACTGGCACCACCAAAAGAATTTTTAAAATATATTAGCACAATACGAAGTACTGCTATGCAAAGTAAGAATTCGATGCGTTCTAAGATCTGGTATTCAACATTACCAACACAAAAATTAACGGATCCGCCAATATGTGGTCGAGAAGTACTCGCTGTACTTGATGCTGTATCAAAATCAACAACACCACCTCATAAAGTCGTGCATGAATATACTACGTTGTCACACTTAAAAAGATAATTAGTAAATATAATGGTAGATATTTATGGAAGATCTTCTCGCAAGGCTCAGCAGCAAGTTGATTTATCTAAATATGCAACTCTTGATCAGCTCAGAAATGAAATCGATGATTTATTAAATATCACAAGTGTGGATCAAAATGAAGTCGTTGTTTTTCAGGATAAACAAGGACGATTAAAAACAAGTAATATACAACTGTTAGATGTTCTTATACGAATTCCCACCGCGGTTATATAATAATATCGTTACTTTTGCTGATCAATGTAAAATACAAGATTCCGGTAAGTCAGTTAACGGTTTTATCAAGCGAGCTGGTGATTCATTCACCGATAACATTATTATGAACCAAAATAAAATTATAGACCTTGGAAACCCAGCCGCAGATACAGATGCAGCAACAAAAAAATACGTCGATGATCAAGAATCTAAGTACGTATTAGTCAACGGTGGTATAATGCGTTCATTTCTCAACATGAATAATAATGGTATTAATAATAGAACACCAGAATCAGATTTCGACGCTGCAACGAAGAAATATGTAGACGATAAGGAAATTCCTATGACAACTTCGTTAGCTACAATCAATGATGAAATGACTACACTCAATACTAATTTTACTAATCACATACAAACGTTCTTAAATTTTCGTAGAAACATAAACAGATCTATTAATGATTTTTTTGGAAGTCCAGCGGTTGTAAATATCAAACTTGCTGACATTAACACAAAACTCAACGACATTATTAACGGAATACCTAACATTGTTCAAAAAACTAATCTGATTAAAATTCCACACGGACAAATTAAAAATATCGTGTACACAGTAGCATCAGGATCATCAGCATGGACACCGCGCGATAACACTCTCGAACATACCGCAGAAGTAACTGGGTTATACAGGCTATCAGTGTACGGTTTGGAAATTACTGCGGCCACTTCATCATCACCGAATGTACATTATAATCCTCTACTGGTGATGCTAACCAAGGACATCAAAGAAACGTTTACGTTGACATCAACGGAAATGCCCCCGAGACGTTACTGGTGGTGTCTGGAATTCGTAGCTGAAACTGTTTAATTACTTAATTAAATGACGTTGTCATTGTATAATGAATCAAGTGACGGAGTCACTTATCGACGTTCAACGTCACAGATACAATCAAGTATGTGAGTGTCAAACCAAACTAAAAAATATCATCGACGATTATACAGTAAAAGTAAAAAATATCGCAGACGTATGGTTGTTATTGATATAATTGTTTACTCAGTTTCTGCTGTTATTGCTGGAACCGGATTATTATATCAACAATAACAATGACAGCACCTGCAGTTGTAACAATTGTCGTTTCAACTTCAACGATTATCGCAGGCATTCTCAGTATTATCGCTAAGAAGATATCTACATGTACAAATGATAAATTACACGAGTATATAATAAAACTACACACAGTAACAACATCTTATTCTAAACTATCATCGTATCTTTCGGCGTACCTCAGCATGGTAAAATATCTGATGAGGAGTTCGCAACGATAATGAAAACCTACAATGAAGCATTTAGAATCGCTAGCGATTCTAGTGATAAAGTAACTTGTGATAAAGTGGAAGATTGAATTCCCGAGAGAGAACGCAATGCGTTCTATTAAAATAATAATTAAATAACGGAGTATTTTAAATAATGTCAGCGTTAGAACTATTACAACAGATCGTCACTAATACAACGCCGTCAAAAACTACTATGATATCATTAAGTTCGACCAATCCTGAATTTAGCGTTAACTTTCCAACTGCAATTTCAGCAAGTGAAATAGCATTAGCACAATTACAAGTTTATCATAGCTGGCCAAATATCAGGTCAAAATCGTTTGGTGGACTACCAGCAAACAATTCACTTGTATTTGCAAATAAGAATAAACCTGATGGAACTCCTGATTGGCAAGTTGTTGGAATTTCAACGGGCAGTTATCAAATAGAACAGATTAATGATGAGTTCCAACGCAGAATTAAATCTATCACAGGAAAAGAATCCAAAATAGCAATCACTGTTTACGAACCAACATTATCAGCGGCGATTGAAATAAATTCCCCTGATTATGTTGTAGATATTTATCAAAGTTCGATCAGATCTGTGTTAGGATGGCCTGATGTTCCTGACCAAAGGGCAAATGGAATTCCAGAACCGACTATAAAGAAATTAAAAACAACAGAAAAAAAAAATTATAATTAAACCTGATTATTTGAATAACCGTCCATGGACATTTATCCAAGAGGGTGAAATAAAAGGTAGAAGAATAACTGATGAACGAGATGAAATCATTGACAGAGAATTTTTTCAAGAATTTACAGATTCTATAACGGTTGAATTTGAAAAAAGATTAAACGAATTAAAAAATTTATTTATTACATTATCGATTGAATATTTAAGCGATACATTTGAGAATACCATCAACGTAATAAAACATTTAAAAATGGTTATTGCTGATTTAGTAAATGTTGATATCGCTGTTAAGAAAGCTCTTTTTAAAACATTAAAACATAATACTAAAATATTAGAATTATTTACTAGTACATATCCACCAGATCCACCACAAGGGTTTAAAATAACAGAATTTGACACAACTGCATTTGAAAAACAACTCAACGATGTCACTGATGAATATTTACCTAAAATACTTACAGCGTGGAAAAAATAGCCCCACCACCGGTTATTCTTAAACATAATAATGATCCATACGGTGGAGGCCGTCATATCTCACCTGGTATTGTTAATATAACATCAACGATCGCAGTCAATCTAGTATGTGATGTAATTGATGGCAGCTATCAAGTAGATCTTTCAAAAAGTGGCACTGCGGAGCAAGGATATATATTATATTCATTCAGTCCTCAAGCGCCACCCGGGCGGTTAATTGTATCTGAACCAATTAATCCCGTTTATCTACGTGTACATAATCCGTTATTATCAAGGATACATTTCAAACTTACAGACCAAATAGGACGTATTTTGGATTTGCAAAATGAGGTTTTAAGTATTAATCTATATGTGAGACCATAGAGCGCTATCGCAAAACAAAAACAAAAAAAAAATATCCGAATCTAACTCGGATCAGAATAAAAAAAATTTCCTGGGTAAATCGTAATTATCAGAATAAAATATTATAAATATTATTATAAGTAAATAACCTGTATACTTCAATTTTGCCAGGGATTTTGTTTAGCCATTATCACATTAACTCCACCTTCACTTTCATTTTCACAATGCTCTCTTAACTGTCTTATACGAAAGTTCATAATCTTTTTCTGTTTGTATTCATGAGATAATTCTAACTTAATTTTGTCAATAGCGTTTGAGAGAGGCATAAACAGCTTTACCTGATTATCTGTAACTGTTGCCAGCGACTGTAACATTGCCTGCTGGATAAACTTCATGAATTTATAATCAGATGGCAAAGTGTATCTGTTTTCTAATTTCCGTTGTTCTAATGTTTCAAAATCACACAGATTTTTTTCAGGATTAAGATTATCAGATATATTTATACCGTTACGTTGTAATATTTTAATCGCAGAAATAATAACATTAATATTTTCGGAATTCATTATATTATAAATGTTTGTTTAATATAAAAATATTTCTAATCAAAATGATAAAACATATTTATAAAACAAATTACAACACAACCCCATATGAACTCCTAGGTTGTCAAACAACATCTTAGCAAGTTCAAGGTATTTTGAATTAATCCCCATGTGATCCCCTAGGTTGCCAAACAACATCCTAGCAGGATCAGAGGTCACATATAAACTTAATTCTAAGAACTTATCCTAGGACAGCACATTTTAACCCCATGTGATCCCCTAGGTTGCCAAACAACATCCTAGCAGGATCAGAGGTTACATATAAACTTAATTCTAAGAGCTTATCCTAGGACAGCACATTTTAACCCCATGTGATCCCCTAGGTTGCCAAACAACATCCTAGCAGGATCAGAGGTTACATATAAACTTAATTCTAAGAACTTATCCTAGGACAGCACATTTTAACCCCATGTGATCCCCTAGGTTGCCAAACAACATCCTAGCAGGATCAGAGGTCACATATAAACTTAATTCTAAGAACTTAACTAACTTATCCTAGGACAGCACAGTTACATATAAACTTATCTTAAAGACAATACTACGGGCCTTCTCTACGTTCAATACAAATTTGCACACTCCACCAATAATCAACCCAGGAGTGCAAAATTGCACCCACCAAGTGACGGTGGGAGAGTGTACAAATTTTCTATTGAAACATAGACGGGCTAGCTGACGCCCCCACTAAAGAAGAAGATTTTGGCATAATATCGCCTTTCGCCTGACAGTATGCCAGTCACGAGAATCGAGTCACGGACCTTGAGTACGAAAATCCAGCGCGTTAGCAATCGGCCATCGGACTTCACTATGTATATATAATGAAAATATTATTATATAGTTAAAGCGCAATGTACTTAAGGTATACAGAATAAAATCACAATTTATTGTAAAATGTATTGTGGATTTCTTAATAAAATCACAATTTATTGTAAAATGTGAATTTATTTTCAGTTTCCAAATACTTGAAACTACATACACAAAACCCACAGTTAAAAGTCTGTATTAATCAGACGTTGCTAAGGATACTAAAATAATCGATAGTTATATGAACACGCATGCCATACTCATTTCTAAAAATAACCTCATGTATACTATTCACTGCTGAGATATATTAGCCGATATAATCTAACACAGACAATATGTGACTCAGGTTATCGGATTAGCTTGTTCTTATTAAATGTGTTTCTGTGTAATAGTAACACAAATTAGCTACAATGGGCTTCTTGGAAACATTAGTGTCCTATGGACCATTCAAACTGTATAAATCTCTATTGTTGTGTTATACATGTATTTTGAAGACAAATGGATTTTGCTGCTGACTAGTGTACACACAATTACATATCATTTTTATGAACGATATATTTATTTATGGACGAAATAACAAAGGAAAGATATATCAATACTTACTCAAAACAATGTGTGATCCATTTTGACCAAAAATTCACAATATATTGCTGTCATTAGTACAACAAGTACGACAACTGCAAGATTTACTAAGTTATGCTTGACGGAGTTGGCTCGCTTAATCATCTGATACCATAGGAACATAGACAAATCTGACTTTTCGTCCAAACCTTGTTGAAAAAGCAGATCTTGTGATATTATCTGCCACGCATTTTACTGAAGGTGGTACTATGTTAAAATATTTATCAGCAGAATTAATTGACTTAAATATAATTTCTTCGCCATCTGTATTTACAGATTTAACAGCCCTTGCGTATCGTACGCCGCCAGAATTTCCGGACTTGCAATTTTGACTTTGTGTAACAATTCGCAAGTTATCAAGCGAGTTATCAAGCTTATCACCACTGATGTGATCTATTACATGTCCATCTTTAATGACCCCATAAAAACATTCGTAGATGAATCTATGTGATAAATAATTTTTATTTCCGTTGGTATTAAATGCAAAATATCCAGTATTAATAACACTATCGACTGGTTTTTTTCAATCTAGAGTGCCTAATTACACCATCACGAGATGCTTCATAATTTGTAATGATTGGATGCATTACAAACTCATTTTGCTCCATTTATATACTAATATTATTTGTTTAAATCATTATTTTGAAAATCTAGCGAGATAATCTTCTTCAGTTTTTATAGGAGATTCAGAAAATGTGCTATTTTTTTTAATCGTAATATCGTTTCAGCTCTCTGTATTTTTTACCACCACATTGCACACACAGTTGAATTTTTCCTCTGACTCTAACACCACACCGCACACACGGTTTTGGTCCTAAACTTCCATGTCTAACACATTGCATATGGTAGCCGCAAAATTCGTTTACGCATGCTTTGTTACAAGGAGAAGTATATCCGATCATAAGCCAATTACATCGATTATTTGTTTGAATCATATAAAAGAGATTAAAATTCAATTTAAATACATATTTGTCTTAATTATAATAATGCAGGAATTATCCGCAATTGAACATTCTGGAGCCAGATTTGATCTTGACAGATTTCCGAAATATAAATTTAGTTTTTCGATGCAAGATCTAGCTTTAACGAATAAAGATATAACAAAACGTATCCGTGAAGCCAAAAAGGAATTTCGCGACGATGGTGCGGCTCATGTGTGGTCGACATTCAGAATTGGAAATATTGTTAATGTAATGAATGACAAACGAGGAAGAGAGATTATTGACTACCTTGTTCAGAGATATTTTATTTTAATAAAATTTATTGTAAAGACAGACGATGACACTTGGATTATTCGTGACAAACGTGATTCTGTCCACATGCAGTCAGGAAATAATATTGTTCTTAGTAAAAATTCCAGACCAGGAATACTTACTGGTATTGACAAACCATATTACGAAACAACATATCCTGTGACTGCGGTTGTGTACGCAATATATCCGTTAAATAATAAACCTAACGTTGGGGATCTCAAACCTATGAAATTATCATCGCTGACAGCATCAAGAATAAATTGTTAAGCTGAACGGGTTACAGAACACTTCACAAACGCGATACGCGGAAACGGTTTAACGGATTTACGACGTAATAAAATAAATACGTGGGCAGAAACAGTTAAAGTTACCGGAGCTTCTATCGGCGACGTTGCTGAGCTGGGAAAGAAATTAAAATTCCCAAAAACAGTGAAGACGTTAACCGGAGAGATTTTGTACAAATCAAAATATGAATCAAGAGGAGCTTCGATAGATATTATTGATCATAACGCACATGCATGGACTGTGGCAGTAACAATATTTCCACGAGACAGAACGGTTAAATTTTATAATGGTCATGTATTCGATGCTATCAGCGATATCAGTAAAAGTGACCCTGTATCTGTTTGGCTGTTTCAAAGTTCGGAATATGATTTTCATGATCAGTTTGTACGGTCTAATGGTGATATTTATCGTACAGAATTTCTCCACGAAGAAATGGAAAATCTTGCATTAAAATATACCTCTGATGATATTAAGGTTGGACAATTACTGAATAACTGTTTTACCGTTCCATTAGTTGCTGCTCACGCTGCTCAGGAGAAAAATTCATGGAAACCGACACGATTGGAATTTCTTGAAGATGTCCAACACAGTTGTGTGGAATACGGACACGGTGGATTGTGGAATACTAAATACAATTATAATGACGTTCATATGGTAGCATGTTATCCTGGAAGTTTTCTTGGATACGGAGAATGTTCTGAATACTTTAAGGGATTTGGTCATCCGACACATGAGATGACCAGAGTTGCGATAAACGGACCTTTACCAGATTTTGACTTAACCGGATTCGCCTGTATAGAGTCGTTCGAGTTTTACGGGGATCTCCATCCGATTGTTTATGCGTGGTTTGGAAGACATTTTTCAGAGCGACGTTGGGTTCCAATAGTACTAATACAGTACATGCTTGATGCTGGAATTTTAATGTCGTTGAACGTGAGTGAAGCAATTATATCATACTGCGTGCAGAAACAAGTTTGGTTGCCAGAACCGGATGTATTTAATATTAATGATGCTAGAAGAGATTTTTCTAATCTTAACGAAGATGATATTGTTAAAATTACTAATAATATACGTGAATGCAGGAGAGAAAGTGATGAGAAATTTGCAAAAGATCTCGGCAGAAAAATAATCGGTAAATTTACGCAAGGAGTATCATATGATCATAAACGAGCGTGTACAAGATTAATCATGGACGATGCTGAACTCGATTTTATAATTGCTGATACAACGGAGAAAAACACATTTATAAGTCGAAGTAATGCTTATTTATCAGAAGGAACTAAATTAGGTACAATTGTGAGCTATACTGATGGCGAGTCACCGCAGTTTACTCATTTAAGATCTTCGATGCTAGCGTATGTTTCGATAAATCTATTATCAATGATAAACAGATTTCCTCGTATTGCAGTCAGAATCGCGACAGATTCATTTTATATAAATAAAAAATATGCGGATTCGTTAAAACAATTGCATATTAACAATCATGCATCATGGGGCGAATGGAGAATAAAACGTGAAGATATAATTAGTTATTCTGAATCTGCCGACGTTGAAATTGCGGAGACATATTACAAGAATAATCAAATACCATCGGCACCATCTGCATATGATCCTATGGCTAGAAATAAAACTGTTTATCTTAATGGGTGTGGTGGTTCAGGTAAAACAACACGCGCGATTGAATTATTTAATAATTGTTCTGATATGATTGTTTTGACACCGACACACTCGCCAGGGAAATAAAAGAACGAGGAGTAAAATCATGTACATATCATAGTTTCTTTAGATGGTGCGGAGACGCATGGACTCCATCGCGGATGGGTGAGAAATAAATTCCTAAAATTATTATCTGGGACGAGATATGCACGGTGTCGCTAGAGGTATTGAAAATATTTCTTGATTGGCTGTTATTGAAGAATACTGCTGTGACAATGTGTGGCGATCATGGTCAACCACCACCTTTCATTGGATCGTCTCCACATGAGTGGCTGAAAACAATTGTAGATTATTACGAAGAAATAACTGATGACCATAGAGCTATTGATAAATCACTAAAAGAGTTTAAAAAGTTAATAAGACTACAGCCAGATAAAATACAATGTGAGATAATGCGTAAAGTAATTCCAGAAACTTCTATGAATGATTTTTGGACTTTATGGAGACCTGCTGATTTGATAGTTGCAAGCAGAAAAATAGTTCGCGATACACTTCAACAACAATTATTTACGTTACATAAAGAAAATTTTTCAAATCTACCTGTACCTTTGTGTTATTCGCCCAGCAGATACTCGACGACAGAATGTTGATGTTGAGATTCCTGGTGGTGGAATACAAAATCTTGTGTTAAATGATATTGTTTTAGTTGTTGTTGATGTTGTTGAGAGCGCGTTAAGCATGGATAAATCGCCGTGGACGTTAGGATACGCTATAACGATTCACTCGTCACAGGGATTAACTATTACCGATACAAATATTTGGATTGTCGATGATCGTATTGAGTGGTCAAATTTAGTTTATCTTGCAGTGTCTCGAGTCAGAAGAATATCTCAACTGGGCCGGGTTATCATGGATTGCGTAATAACCGAAGAAATCACTAACAACTTTGTCGATATCAATAAAAAAATTAGCGAGTTATAAGCAATGTGACAAAAAAAAATAATCGCGATTTTAATATTGATGCTGAATTTATTATAACACTAAAACAACAACAGAATAATCATTGTGCAAGTTGTAACTGTAATATGCTGTGGCAGTATTCAAATAATAATCCAAGACAATTTACCGTTGATAGAATTAATAGTAGTCTTGGTCACACACGCGAAAATGTGATGCTGACCCGTCTTGAATGTAATCGACGTAGAGGTGCAAGTTTACAAAAGTGAGCGCGGTGGTAAAATTGTGTATCCGTAGGAATTATTTGTAATTGTTCGCGTACAAATCCACGCTGAGGAGCAGTTGAATCTAATCTGTAGATTGCAGGTCTACCTGTGGACCTTACCACGCTAGAAATTTTGTGTGTGGTCACACTCCAGATAGGATCAGTTGCTCTTTTTCTACCTCCTTCAAGTTCACCAGGTTCATATAAATATCTTACGGTAACATTACCTAGTACTGGTTGAGAGGAAGATTTACGTTGTATTGGTATATATTATTTTTGTGATCGCATTAGAAGGTTTCATAAAAGTTGCACGAGTCATTTCATTGTTTAACGCAGCAATCACACTTGGTAACCTTGCAACCCATTCACGAGATCTCTCCATGGACTTAAAGTCAGCGGATATTTCCTTTGCGTATTGGTATCCAAATAGCCGCTCAGCAAGTGTTCGATTAAATCGTTCAACGATTGCCTGATCACGATGAATTTCCGTGTGTCCTCGTCTGATTTTAACGTTATGTCGCTTCATCAACGATGATACTGCACCAAGAAATTCTTTGCCAGGATCAACCTGTAGCAGTTGTGGCCATCGTAGACCACCACGTTGATAAATGCGTTCAAACGCAGAAGCAACTTCAGTTGCTGTTTTAGATGATAGTGGTTCTGCTTCTTTATATCTACTCGCAACGTCAACGACGGTTAACGCGTATCTGTATGTGTATTGACGTCTGCCAATTTTAATGGTATCGTGTGGTAAAAACAAAATATCTGCTTGATGAACTTCATTAGGGGTACTGACATCGAAATGTGCATACTGAATTTTTTTAGGTGGACGTAGATAAATTTGCCATATTGCCTGTCGTGCTAACCACGCTGCAGCAACATCACGTGAGACTTTTGCTGCTTCAGCAAGTTTACTAATCGCTGCTTTACCTCTCCAGTATCCTCTTGGACTATAATAAACAGATTCCATTATTATGATAATAATCAGTTGATTAATTACCAGCCCCTAACATTATTTTACCTTTCATACCAGCTTTTATCAGAAAAGCAGCTAATTTTTCTCGAAGTGATTTATCTTTTACATTATTTATGGCATGAATTAATTTTATATCGGCGAGATGTCGTTGTTGTAAATCTTTACTTTTATACGCGACATCATGAATGTGACACGCTTGATCAATTGCGTTTATTGGATACTCTCCAGGTTTTGGTTGGTCTTGGTTATCGAGTCGGATATCGAGACGAGTTCCAGGACCACAATAATTATATCCAGGTAAATGTTTTTCACCAGGATACTTTGCCCATGGAGCTCCTGGTAATTAACCTAACGAAACAGCGATATCTCCACCTGTCTTTAATGAAATAAATTTGTATTTTTTTGTACCACATTTCACACATTTGCCTGTAAGTGCGCGCCTATTATTTTTTGTTATTATTGTCGTTAATCCACTGGTATGAGTGGGTGCTCTACATCGAACACAATATAAATCCATATTACTATTATATGGATATAACTGACTTTTCAGCGACACGAAAACAAGAGCCAGTCAAGCATCATCCAGCGCTACCAAATTCTATCAGATCAATTATACTTGGCCCATCTGGGTCTGGTAAAACGCAATTATTACTTAATCTGATAATGCGATGGCTCAAGTGGGATAAATTATATTTAGTAGCACCATCTGTAGATGATCAACGATGTTACGAAGTACTTAAAGATTTTAATGAAAATGCAAAGTCGCTGACGTGTCCTGATAATGATGCTATTGATTTTATTACCGATATCGATGAAGCTCCATCCATAGATGATCTTGATGGATGTATCAATAATCTTGTAGTATACGATGATGTAATGCTGGACAAACAATCCAATCCAGCTCGGATATTTTCGCGAGGCCGTCACAAAAATACAGACGTGATTTATTTAATTCAGAAATACACACAAATTCCAAAAGTGATCAGAGATAATTGCAATATCTTAATTGTGTTTAATGGAGTAGATAATTATACTTTACAAAATATTTATTATACTTGGTGTTCAGGGGACATGGACATGATTAAGTTTAGAAACTTCTTTTCAAAAGCACAAGCTATTCCGTTCGGATTTATAACGATAAATTTACATGACCCAAGATCTAGACATCGTATAGGTCTGGATAAAATCTTTGGTTAATTACAGCAGCAGAGGAGGTGAACGACCAACGTTGAGTAGCCAGCGCTTAAACGAAACAAATAAAAACGCGCGTCAGAGAAAAGTAACAAAATGAGCTAACTAGGTTGTGGTTTAACGTTATTGACCTTAAGATTTCCTTTTCGTAGGAAGGCTTATTTTTCATAAATAAGGTCTCGAACAAAAATGGTCTGTTCACCTCCTCTGCTGCTCTTCCCTTTCGTAGCCTGCAGAGGTATTTCAAGAGGAATATCTGTCAGATGTAATTCTCCAGTTTGTTTCTTGATTTTCTTCAAAATTGGTATTGGTTCTTTAACAATGACTGGTTGACCTTTTATCATCATTTCTCCATATGGCAGAATTGGTTGCTTGCCCCTTGGCCTTAGAATGTATCCCTTGTATACTTCTAGGTTTATGGAGTATGTTTTTTTTATATATTCCGGGTCTAAAACCTTGAGTTTGACCATGATGTCTGCTGTTTCTGGTACTTTGTCCCTTGGTATTTGTGACATATCCAAAAATTGCGTCCCTTGTTGATACATACATTCTAAAAATGAACCTTCAGTATTGTCTATACTTCTCATCTTGAAAAACTTATCCAGTTTATATGAAACAATCTTGTTGGCTTTGTGAACAGCCATTCGTCCTTGTGCACTTTGCTCCATTTGTGAGTTGTAATCACTGATCCTCTCATGTAACGCTCCTTTTTTTTTTTTTTTTTTTTTTTTTTTT